>JAMXBB010000007.1:102516217-102599134 GCA_024138015.1 Lumnitzera littorea
GGGGGGGGGGGGGAGGTGGGGGATGTTAGGGTAGGGTTTGGTTTGGTAAAAAAGGATGTAGGGCGGTGAGTTGAGTGATTCGGCTCGACCACTATCGGGCCAAATCAATTCATGGTTCAGAACCAGCCCTAACTCGAGCCTATGTATAATTATATATGTCTTCTCCCTTATGTTGGATACATGGTAATCCTCGGCTCTCTAAAATGATGGCTACATGTACATTACACACTAAATTAACGATGGGTGGGTACATTAGAAGAGGATTCTTTCCTTCATGTTTTTTTAAAAGGCCAACACTAATCTAGCAATTGCCTGCATTTACAACTATGTCATTGCCAAAAACATATGCCTTGTCCAAGTACATAATCAGTAGAATTGGATCATCTCTATTTACTTTCTTTAAATTTTTCTCCATTTATAAATCATTGGTTGAAATTGTCTTGATTTTTTAAATATAATACGATGTTATCATGACATTATCATCTTTTTTTTTTTAATCTTAACCATTGATTATACGTAGCAGTATCATAAAGTAATAAATTGAGAGAAATGAAGGAAAATTAAATGGAAAGGATCTATTTCTATAAAAGGTAACATAGGTTGATGAGGTACAAAAAATATAGTTTCTTCCAGTCTTCCATCTTCTCTAGCCATAACTTGTTTGCAAAACAAGATTGTTTTTCCTTGCAAGCAGAAATAGCATGAAAATATTCATTGATAAAATTAGTATCATTATTCATTAATCGAATTGTTGCTTAGGAGTCCATGTTTGCTTCAATATTTCTAAATCCTGATCTCCTGTAGTACTTAAGCCCCCATAAGAGGCACTATAGCTCTGCCTTAAGTATTTGTATACAACTAATTCTTCTCGCAAAGCCAAATATCCAATTTCCATCCTCATCTTGAATCACCCTACCTATAGTTGCATCTTGATTCACCTTAATCACAAATGTATCGATGTTTTATTTGGCAAACCCTACTAAAGGTGGTTTTGTGAAGCCTTATTAGCTTATTTATATATGCTTGTATAATAAATAGTTATGTTTATTGTTAGCAGTACATGTGTCTTTTTATATGCATGATAATTTTGTTAGCTTAGAGTTAATTAGTAGTCTATGTAATATACAAGGATAGGTGCTTTGCACTTAACAACTTAACTAACTCACATCATTTGGATTTGGTTTTCTTTGTATTCACTTGATCACCATTGAATACCGATTCATCTTCTTGTTGTTCACATGGTATCAAAGCTTTGAAATCCATGTATCGTCTATCTTAAATTCAATTTAGCTTCAATTATGGAAGGCAATGTAGATCCAAATCTAGGATAGAATTCTGGAATTGGAACAAAGAATTTAGTTACAACGTATTTTAGTCATAGTGCTGTTCTTGATGCACCTGTATTGGATCCCTTATTTCTCTCAAGTTTTGATAATCTAAATATGACAATTGGAACATTGATTTTTAATGGAATGAATTTTTTTGCTTAGAATTGTTCGATTAGAGTAGGGCTTAGAGCGAAACTTAAAATAGGATTTATAAATGGTTCTATTGTTAGACTTGGAATTGAATCTCTTGATTTTGTATGCTGGCAACGATGTGATTATATGGTCTGTTGCTGGCTACTCAACTCTATGATTAGTGAGATATCTCAAAGTTTATTGTATACTCGGTCTACTAAGCAACTGTAGGATGAAGTAGTCAAATAGTATGGAGTATCCAATGGTCCTCTAATTTTTCAACTACAATTTGACATTTGTAATCTTAAGCAAAACAATCAAAGTGTTGGTGCTTATTATAGTAGGCTTAAGAAAGTTTGGGATGACCTTCAACAATTGCAGTCATATCTTGAATGTATATATGGTGTTATGGATCAATGTACTTGTTGTCTTAAGGAAAAGTTGGGTGACATGGAGTCTCAAACTCGTTTGATACAATTTCTTATGCGATTCAGTGAAATGTATGATGGAGTGCGCTATCACATCCTTTCTATGGATCTTATAGCTACTATTAACAAGGCTTTTTATTTAGTTCAACAATTTGAAAAAGAAAGATAAGTGTCTTCAATTTTAACAGCTAATTTTGATTCTTCTACATGTATGGTTAGAGGCTGAGGATATTCTAATATTTATGATAAAAGGACTAAAAACAAGCTTATATGTAAACATTGCAAAGCTGAAGGACACTTGATGGAGAATTTTTTTTAATTGATAGGGTATCCTAAGTGGTTTAAGGGAAATAGAGTGGTTAAGGGAAGTGTTGTGAATGCTAATGCAGTGCTACTTGCTACTATTGGAAGTTTGCAGTTATCTAGCCAAGAAAACACGTTGAAGTCAGAGTTGTGTAGGGTTTCGAATAATACTTCAGCTAATCAATTACTCACTCCTTTTGATCATTTTATAGGTGAGCAATCTGATCAAGGATAAGGAATGCTTCTTAGTGTAAGCAACCAACAATTGGTTCATAATCTATGTCTAGAAATGTTGAAGATTGTGAAAGGAAAAGGTCTTGTGGAAGATACAGCAGCATATGTTAATAACATCCAAATTGCAGGTACTTCTTCTCATGCTCTTTGCTTGAATGCTTTTGGTAATCATTTGTATTCATAGATTATAGACACAGGTGCCACAAACCATATCACACCTTACTTTGCTTTATTACACAATATTACAAACCTTTCATACCCTATTCATGTTAAACTTCTCGATGGCAAGTTCATACTTGTCAATCAAGTTGGCTTCATCACTTTACAACCTAATTTGATCGTACATAACGTTTATCATATATTATGCCCTAAAGTGGTGAAGTTATAATAGTTTTGTCGTATAAATCAACCTATAATAATAACTGACCTCATAGTAATTATCGTGGTTACAATTTACATAAGGCTTCTACAACTTTTGGCTTTGAAGTAAACAGTTTATACAAAATTTAAAAAAAAAATTATATAAAGAACTATAAGTTTTAAGTCATATTTACATATATATATATAGTCTTATGATCCTAAGAAATATTTACACAAATAACATCTTAATAGGTAAAATATTACATAATCAATCGATTTGTCTAAGAGTTGTTAACAAAACTCTCTAAAACTTCCATAAATAAGCCAGTTTGATCCTCATTCTCCTAAAGTTCTTTAAAAGAACACTAACCTTTGGATAATTATATCATGGTATTTGGATTATCGCCTACAAGAAAATCTATAAGGGTATGAGTAATCAATAGCTCAATAAGTCTGGATAAAGACATAATATTGCATATCGAACACAAACAAGGTTTTCAAACAATTAATTAAATGCAATGCAACATACAAATGTCGTCACACAATGTAGACCAGTCTGTTGTGAAATTTGAAAAATTTCACCCGTTCTAATTCAAGTTGAGGAGTTTCAATATTTATGCAATAGTTCATGATTAAACTCAAGTTTGTGCAATGGAGGCATCGCTCCCCCCATGACTATCCCTTGAACCATTGTTCTCATCCTTATTGCGACCTCCTCTCATGTTACTTAGTTCGACTAAAGATGAAGAGAAAACCATTAAGCAATAGGGCTATCCATTTTGAAAGTATCGATATTTAGTCGGAAAATTTTAACTATTTCCTAAAGGGTTGTAATGCATGTCTAATTAAGATATTAGATCGTTAAATTCAATTTAGGGTAATCAAACTTTTTCACTCTATACTATTCACAACAAATCACCACAACAAAGCATTAATATACAATCAAATGATCAGAGACACACAAGCATGCACATAAATGTTTTCCTATAAGCACAAACAATACATTTTTAAGCCTTTGAGTACTTTAATATTGTATTCCAACATACAATAATGTATTGATTTCAACTTACTTAAGATTCTCTACTTGCTCACTCAACTTATTGCAATATCAACTCATCATCGCTTACTTCTTTAATATAAATACCCTTATTACATATGAGTTTTTAAATCATAATTATATTTAATTATCTAAGTTTTATATTACTTATAATTAAACTAATCCTAAACTAGTTTTTGATTCAGTTTCTGAATTGGTTCCTAAATTATCTTCTAATTTAACTTTTAGTTATAGTTTTTACTCGTAAACCGTAAGAATTTCTTTCTAGCCAATATATATAATTCATCTAACTATATTTAAGTATTGTAAATTTCCTATCTAGCTCCTAACCAATATTTTGATTGGTATGGTACATCCTATTCCTAATTTAACTATTGAATTTACTCTCGATGTAAAACTGACTTACATTTTTCACATAATTACCTAAATTTATATTCTAAATCAGATTTATATGATATTATTGTTATTATAATATTATCAATTTTGACATAATATTTTCTATTAATTTAATTTCCAACTTTACACATTATTCATTTACATGTAATTACTACATAATACGTACATCTAACTTCTTAAACATCACAAAGATTATTCTACATCAATAACTATAGAAAGTTAACTTTTAGAAAAAATCTTCATAGCACTGTCATGTATATCTTGATTAATCTATACAAAAATTTTGAAGTCAAAACTATATCATTAAGGTTATTTAAATTAAAATTAAAAACTAACTCGGGTTTAAGGATTTCTTAAGCACTACATATCCAAAGACTTAATTTTATCAAATTGATATTTTTTCCTAAATCTACATAGAAAAATACCTCAGAATATCGAATTTTATAAATTTTCATATATATATATATATTTAGTATTTTTAATAAATTAAACAAAATTGGAATGGAAATTAATCTCATCTGTTCGATTGTCTTCCATGCACTAGTGGTGGCTCTAAATGTGTCAGCAGCCTCTAAGGGTGGTTCTAGGGTTAGGTGTGGTGGTTATTTTGTTCTAGGTGGTTGTTGGTAGTAGGTTTTTAGAAGCCCTAATTGCATATTATTTTTGTTAATTTTTGTAAAATTATTCTTTCATCTCTTTTCTCCTCTCCTTATATATTTCTAAGCTCTCATTGAGTAAAATGAACTCCAGATGGTTTTCTTTCAATTTATAGAGTGGTTTAGATGAGTTAGGGATTTATTTCATGCTATTTGTCCTTTATCTCTTCTTCTTTTTACCTTTTAGTTAGGTAAATTCTATTGGTTAATTTTTCATACTTAATCCCAACTTACTATGACCATAATCTGGACAATTCTTCACTTTTCTATAATTTTCTTGATTTTTCTTAATTAATTAGTATTATTTTAGCATATTCTAGGTATTTTACGTAATTTTAGGTATTTTTACTTATCCGTAAATATATATATGGTATAAATAAGTACTCTTAAATATTATTTATGTTATTTTATAATTTTTAGTGTGTATATAATTTATCTCTATCGATTTATTAATTGTCGAAACTTGTTTTACGTATTTTCAATAAATAATAGGTAATATATATAACTTAATATTATAATATTTTATTATTTATTTTCATAAATTCAAACTCACGGGATTACTTTTAGTAATATTTCTAGTTTCATCATAAAATTTAGACTCAATTGGACAACTTATCAAATTGTCTTAAATTTCACATATTAACTTCCAAATGCCTGACTACGGGGCTTACATCATTATCGAGTTTTACTCATAATTTATTGTCAATTCATTCTCTTGTTAGAGATTATTAGTTTGTTGCTCAATTTGATTCTAATAATTGCCTTATATAGGACTCGAACAGTAATAAATCAGCAGCTAAAGCTAAAGTGGTGTCTAGATTATATGAACTGCAAGTTAAAGACAAAGGTTGTTTGGTTGTATAGAATTCTTCATGTAATACATTTTCTATGCATGATACAAACACTTCTTGTAACAATTCTTCTATTTCCTTGGAATTGCTTCATGCTAGACTTGGTCATAGTTCTCTTTCTAAGCTACAACATTTAGAAGATCATAAACACCATGGTTTATAACACTTGTCTTATGATATATGTCATAAAGCAAAGTTGCATAGGTTGCCTTTTGAGAGGAGTATTACTGTTAGAACTTTTGCTTTTAAACTCTTACATTTGGATGTTTAGGGTCTTTACAAAGTTACTTCCATTTTTGGTGCTTCATTTTTCTTGACCATGGTTGATGACTATACTAAGTCTACTTGGACATCTTACTTCAATAGAAAAGTCAAGTACTATTGGTTCTCCAAAGATTCCTTTCCTATGTTGAAAATAATTTCAAGACTACTCCTAAGTTTATTCGAATAGAAAATGGGTTTGCATTCATGTTTATTGCTTATAGATCTCTTTTTGATTTCCTTGGTATAGTTCATCAATGAACCATGGCTTATACTCCTTAACAAAATGGTTAAGTTGAAAGAAAACATAGATATTTGATGGACACTTCATGAGCTTTGCGAGTTTATGCCCATTTACCAAAAGAATTCTAAGGAGAGTGTATTCTTTCAACCACATACTTGATCAATCAAACGCCTATGTCAAGCTTGGGTTGGAAAACTCCTTTTGAAAAACTCTTTTGACACTTACCTTCTTATAATCATTTAAAAGTCATGGGTTACTTGTGTTATGCTATTAAATACCCTATTCCAAGAGATAAGTTTGAGCTAAGGGGCCCTAATTGCATCTTTTTAGGTTTCCCTCATGCTAAAAAAGGCTATAAGTTGTATGATATTTCTAACAAAGTCATTCTTGTGTCTAGGGATGTCATATTCTCTGAGGCAATCTTTCCCTCCAAACACTTAAGCACAAACACACATGAGTATTCTCTAAACACACATATACATGAGTCTCTTCCTTTTATTTCTTTTGAGTCTCACAATTCACTTCCTATTGTCAATCCTTGTTTCTCTCGCTCTTCTTCATATGATAATACTAATGCTAATGGTTTGTTGTCAATTGACACATCATTGAGTCAATGTTAGATCAGTCTTCATCCGAATCCAATCCTACTGTTCCTGTTTCTTCTTCTGTATAGCCTTATCATTTGTAGAGAGAAACAAGAGTTCCTTGTTGGTTGGATGATTTTATTCATCAGGCTCATCATGCTGTAGTCGTTGATGTTTTTCACACTAAGCATTCTTCCACACACCTTAACCATTGCTCATCAAATCTTTACACTACTCCACCACACACACTTAAGTCTCTTACTACATCCCCCCACACAATAGACTTGTCAATATCTTTTATTTGATCTTACCTCTTTTACCAATTACCTAATTGATTTTGTGGCATATCTTGTAAATGTGTTAGTTGCCCATAAACCAACTAATTACTTAGAAGCATCTAAGTCTAAAGAAGAGTAAGAAGCTATGCAAAAGGAACTGCATGCACTTGACTGCAATGAGATGTGGGAGTTAATTAACTTGCTATAAGGAAAGCATTTGATTGGTTCAAAATGGGTTTATAAAGTTAAGTATAGACCCAATGGGACAATTGAGAACTATAAAGCATATTTAGTAGCTAAAGGTTTTACATAAGTGGAAGAGGAAGACTATCATGACACTTTTTCACTGGTTAATAAGTTGGGATCGATTCGTATTTTGTTGGCATTAACTGCTGCAGTCTCATGGACACTTCATCCAATCAATGTGAATAATGTGTTTTTGCATGGTCACTTAGATAAAGAGATTTATATGGTTCCTCCTCAAGGATATAGTAAGAATTTACTTAATCAAGTGTGCAAATTAAAAAGGTATTTATATGGGTTGAAATAGGCTTCTCGACAATGGAACTTTGAAATCTCAAAGTTCCTTCTTTCTTTGGTTTTCAATAGTCCATACATGATTCATCTTTGTTTATACATCAAGGTTCAAGTGATAGTACCTTTATCTTGCTATATGTTGGTTATAGGCTCAAATGAAGAGTTTATTTTGCATGCTAAACAGAAGTTGGACTTTGAGTTTACAATTAAGGATTTAGGTCATGTCCTATTCTTCCTTAGCTTAGAGTTGTGTTGCACTCAATAAGGTATACTTGTTAATCAAAGGAAATTTGTCTTAGATGTGTTACAGGGTATAGCACTAACTGGTTGTAAGCTAACTTCCACTCTTATGCAGCCTTGGATTTCCTTAGATAAGACTACCAGGCCTACCCGATCCTTCATTGTATAGATGACTAATTGGTTGTCTTCTATATGTGACATTCAGTAGGCCAAATATTTCTTATCTTATGCATTGCCTAAGTCAGTATATTGCATAGCTACAACAACCACATGTAGATGCATTATTACACCTTTTACAATATCTTAAATGAACTTCCTCCTTAGGACTCTTTTTCCCAATTGTAAACACACTAGAACTTTGAGCATTTTTTGACTCGGACTAGGGTTCAAGTATTGATGACAAAGGTTCTTTGACTGGCTTTTGTGTCATGATTGGTGATGGACTTGTTTTGTGGAAAATAAAGAAGCAACCTATGGTTTCTACTTCAACTACTGAACCGAAATACCAAAGTTTAGCCGTAGTAACCAAGGAGTTACTATAGGACTCTTATATTTTGTGTAATTTGGGGATTTCCATTCAATTGCCAATTCCTTTATCTTGTGACAACAAATCAGCCTTACAAATTGCTTTTAATCCATGCTTACATGCTCGTACGAAATATATTGATATAGACACTCACTTTTTTCATGATCATGTGAAATCCGGTTTCTTCTTCCTCAGTTTATTCCTTCATCACATTAATTTGCGGATCTGTTGACTAAGGCATTGTTTACTCCTTGACTTCATATTTTATGCCATAAATTAGGCTTATGAGAAGCTCCAACTTGAGTGGGGTATGTGAAGCTTTATTAACTTATTTAAATATACTTATATAGTAGATAGTTGTGTTTATTACTAGCAATACATGTGTCTTCTTATACGCGTAATAATTTTGTTAGCTTAGAGTTAGTTAGTAGTCTTTGTAATATAAAAGGACAGGAGCTCTGTACTTAACAACTTAACTAACTCACATCATTCAAATCTAGTTTTCTTCGTATTCTCTTGATCACTATCAAATACTGGTTCTTCTTGTTATTCATAGGTTTCCAAAGGTAAAATTGGTAAGGTAGTTTTGTTATCTCCCATACTGTATATGTGTCCCCTACACCAACCACATACAAGCAAATCTTGCCTGCCATATGTCTCGAGTAGGTAAACTCCATGACTTATAAATAGGCCATGGAGCCTAAGGTACAAAGGATTCCAACTCTTAGGACCTTTACCTTTCTCTTTAGATGCACTTTATTCGCTAACATAAGTATCGAAGGGTCCTTATTGGTATAGTTCCAGGGGGCTTTCTTGCAAGTCAACCACTACGCACGATGAATGTACCACTAGACAACCCCATCTTCGTGATTATCACATCACTAGTAAGCAAATTGTTGAGACAATTGATATAAAATTGTCTAAGGAAAGGGGGAAAAAACACAAAAACAAAGTTAGTATACAAATTGTTGAAAATTTGATAATCAAATATTAATTACTTAAAAGAAAAAAATTCGTATGTCAGTAAATAGAGTTGCAAATGAGTGGAGTTGCTCGTAAGTTGCTTAAGCTTGCTTTGACTTAATTTAAGCTAAATTAATAAATGAGTCGAATTTGAATTTAAGATGAAACTTGTTTATTTAAACGAGACGAGTCAAGCTCGAGCTCCAATTTAGGCTAGCTAACTAGCTCGTTTAGGCTCATGAGTAGGCTTACGAGCTTTATCCATATTATAAATATTATATTATTAAAACCCAAAGATTAATATCTATAAAATATATATAAAACCTTATTTACCATTCAATAATTTATTTATTTATATATTTTTTTGTTTTGTATATTTAAGCTCATGAATAAGCTTGAGATTGATTCACTAGGCTCGGCTCGGCTCAACTCGACTCGACTCGAGCGTGATTAATTAATGAGTTGAGTTTGAATTTAAGATAAAATTCGTTTATTTAGATAAGCTGAGTTCGAGTTTCAATTTACAAGCTTAAATTATTGAGCTTGAGTTCAATAATTTTTAAACAAATTGAGTTTGAGTCTGAGCCTTAGCCTTTAAAAAATTGGCTCGATTTGAGTCTAACTTGTTTGCAATGCTACAGTAAAGAATGATCTTACTTAAACAGTCGATGAAATCTATTTTAACTTGCATATCCGTATGCTTGCTTGTCTAGGTCCAAGCGTGTAAAGCTTAGGCACGCATCACGTGCCTAGCATGGCATAAGGCTCCTTGATTCTTGCGGGTTGCAAATTGCAATCACCACTTCTTTTAATTATAGTAATAGAAAGCTCCTCCAACGCCTTGGTGCCCGTGTTCCAAGGATCCAACAGCTAGAGCCCCACCCATTGTAGCCCCTCAATCAATGGCATGGCATGTCATATGCATCAAGTTGGTTCTCCGGTGTGGTGAAAACTGAAGGCTAAAATAAAATAAACTTTGATCTTGACCTCGCCACCATCGCCATCATGTCATTGAATCATGAAGTTGGCTCTCCAACGTAAACTAAACCTTAATCTTCACGTCACCAGCGTCGCTATCTTTCTCATATTCATAAATTTGGGAATAATTACATTTCAACTACTTCCATTTTAGGTTTGTATTTTACATCTTCTTCTTTCAATTGAAAAGATTGTTAAGAAAATAACATGAGAATAGGTTTTCCGTGTATATTACTAAAATGTTTTGAGGTTCTATTACTTCATTTTCTTTTTCAAAGTAGGGCCTATATTTTAGGGGGGAAAAAAACAATAAGGCCCATTCTTTTTCTTTTTTCAATCAAACCGTAATGGGTGGATCAAACTACTCATCTTAGAGACACACTTTTCTCTCTCTCTCTCTCTCTCTTTTGTTTTTCCTAGTTGATGTGCAATTATATAGGTTAACTAATGGTACAATAAAGGATTGCACTGGGAAATTGCAATTTAAATTTCTTTCTGGAAAACATTAATCTTGTAATCCATAGAATTTACACAACGTTAAAGTTTGACATGAAATATTTAAGATTCCATGAAATAGGGTAAGTCTATTTAGGAAATTTAAGAATCTTATCCAAATTGATATCGGCTTTTTCTTTTCTTTCTGTTTTTTTTTTGTTCAATTTTCAGAAGTTAATAATCTTCTTTTATTTCAATAAGCTCTTATAAGATTATATATTGTGCTTATTCCAATTGCCTTGTCATAATTTTATGATTTCTGATAATTTGCGCCTTGCACGCGACCCCCGTCATAGTCCTCCGTCGTTTTCCCCAGGTAATTCATAGAGATTGATGATACGTTGCTGCACAATGAGGGAAAAAAAAAAAGATTAATGATATTAATAGATATTTAAATATCAATAAAATTTTAATATATAATAAATTATTTTATAAAAGATAAAAAATATTTAGAAACTTTTTATGTTTGTGCAATTGCGGATTTATAGCATGGAATAATTCTTATATCACCATAAGAATTATGGTAGGTAACTCGTATAAAATAATAGTTTAACCTAGAAATCCTATTTTTCACTACTCTTTAAAAAAAGGGATTTGAACTCTATTCTATCATGATGAAAAACCAATGATAGTACTATTAGGTTGTAATGGTCTTAACTATAAGGTATGTTCATCTCATAAAATTAAAATTCCATTCCCTTCTTATTTTGCCATCATCACATTTATTTGGTTTTTTTTTTTTATTACAGAATTATAATTTTATAGGAATCTCTATTATTACTTGAAATTAAATAATAAAAATTCTTTAATTTAATCAAAGAATTACGATTCTTTACCATTACCACTATCATTGCTATCGCCAATATTACCTTACTGCTATCACCGCCACCCATCACTGCCGTCGCCACCATCATCATTGTTACTGCCACCGCTATCGATCATTGTAGCTACTTCTACCACTATCGCTGTTATCATTACCATTACTGTTGTTATTGCTATTGCTATCACTACCGTCGCTGCCGCGACCATTACCATTACCACTACCACTGCTAACAACCTATTATTTTAGGATTAGTTAAGAAAAAAAATTGATCGAAGATAATTTAATCATTAAAATTATATTACATGTTTATTTTTAAATTACTTATAAATTCAACTAAATAAAGTAATATATATTATACTTTTATTCTATTTCTTATGGAATCCTAATTCTATTTTTTATGGAATTCCCTCTTATTCAATTCCATAAAGTGAACGTGCTGTAAGTGTTTATATTTGGACGAGATAAAAAATCAAGGAAAACAATGTACCTCAAATTGGCAGCAAGGGCTCTCCATGCACATTAAAGTTAATTTGATTAAAAAATGAAAGAAAAAAACACTTGAAAAATCTATTTATGAATAATAAAAGGGTGATGCAATCCAATTGTTGGAACATGGATTACATTCAATATAGCCTATGTGATGCACCCATTTAAAGCTGGCGAAATACCTTGATAAAATATTTTTAAAATAAGGGGTACTATGGTAATTTTATCCTTAATTTTATCTTCATCTATTAAATGCAACGGTCTAAAATATTGACAATTCTAGAACATGTAGTGGATGTTCTCTTACAGTAGCCGGTATGGTCCTATTGACCTTATTGAAAACTTTGATGTCAAAAATAAAAAGGAAACAAAATTGTCGGTAGGCAATTTTAGGTCCTGAGCTCTCAAGGCCCATTCCAACCTACATGAAGTGGCACCCCTTAGTGCAAACCTATGCTAGCGGAACCAAGTCTCAGCTGTATTAGGATTTTTGCTCCAAGATCGAGCTTTATTGTATGCTTGACTTATTATAGGTCGGAATGTCGACCTTTTAGCTTTGGTATTAACTTGTGGCATCTATGTTTTGGAGACATCGAGGTCCACCTAAGAAGCTTGGACGTTGGATGATATGGCAACACCATGGACATACCAACTTGTGGGAATTACCTATGTATTACGTTATCTTTGAAGATCTATGTGTTACGTTACCTTCGAAGATCTATACTTCCATATGTGGATAAGATATATATATATATTTAGATCTCCTTCATAAACTAAGACATTTTATACACACACATTAATCCCAAAATATATTACCTTAAGTATCGGAGTGATCATACTAAATAGTCCTCGATATCTCTTTACGGTGTTTTCTTTTATAGACATAGGTTCAGTCCAAGGTTCAAATAAGAATCTTTATCCATGAAATTTTCTAACAATAATAGAAACCTCAAAAGGCTCTTATACTTTTCATGAGTCACAAGTATGGTGAACTCGAGAGATACGTTTATCTATATTAAGAATGTTAAATAAATTGAAAAAAAGCAAATAATGATTCATGGTAAGAGGAATGTGTTATATGCATAAAAGTAATTGCGAATTTTGATCTACTTTAATTAAATTTGAGGAGATCTTCTATGAGATCAAAAAGGGTGGTAGCGCAAATCTGAAGGAAATTTAAGATTGCGTGATTCTTTTAAGGTAAGGGTCTATAATGAAATTCATTTATGTTATCGGATCATAGGTGGTGTTGGCAACAATATTACCAAGATCTAAGGTTTGCAAAAATTTATGTTGAACGTATCATCAAATTTTAAGTGCAGTCTCGCAAATTTAGATGGTGAATTTTATTGAAATCGAAAAAAAAAAAAAAACACGAAACTAGAAGTATTGATAATGATGTGAATTTTGCAAATAGGTAATGCTATGGTGTTAGTCCATTATTTAGAGTTAAATTGATTGTAAATCCCATAATCCTTGGTTTATAAAATAATTAAGGTAGATTATGGATTTGTTAAAGAGAAATATTGATTAATCTTGGAATTGTGGTTCTTAAAAGAAATAGCAATGCTGAAGTAAGATATTTTGAAAGGAGTTGAGGTATTATGTGAATAAAAAGTTTTTTGATCTGTTTCTAGTCAAGTGGCTTTTAGGATTTGTATAGACAGCTATTTTATAAAAAATATAGAATTTATGAATAACATGCTTTGGGAAATATGTTTACATATTTGAATCTCATGTGGGTTGTTATGTGAAATAAGCACATGAACAAGTATCAATTTTGAGTTTAGGATTGAATATAAAATGATGATTGTTATGGATATTTTTTCGGTTCGTTGTTGGACAAAGGTGTAGTGGAATTTGAGTTTGTGAAATTTGGAGAGAGTTTGAACAAGAAATATGTACAAATGTTAATTTTATTATGGATAGAATATAAGATAAAGTCAATTTATATTTTTAATTAGAGAGGTCCTTACCGTTAGCGTTAGAACAGATTGTAAGAAGTCGATGGAGATTGGGGAGAATATGTGTGTGTGTATATGTATATATATAAATTGACTAATAGCCGGTAATCATGAATTACTTATCATTAAAAAGAAAAGAAATATGTCTAAATGTCGATGAAAATTATAGTGTTTAAGCAATATGTATCAGGCTCTTATGTATGCATGTTTTAGACGATAAAGTGAAAGGTGTTTGTCAAATATCATATTCATATATTATTTTATTTTATTTTGCTAACATTTGCAGTTGATAAAGTCCAATAGGTAAACGGGAAGTATTGAGAGCAATAACAGAACACTATTGCTGGGACTTATTAAAAACTAGACTCTCTTAGACAGTTAATGGTTGAATATATATATTTTTAGCCACTATCCTATATACAAACTAGCAGGCATGGCAAATATATACTAAGTTAACCTCCTTCACTCATTAATATAATATTATATTCAAATATGTCGAATATAATCATCATTAAACTGGAAGTCGGGCATTAAGAAAATAGGGCCGATGAACATCTTTTTATGTTTAAAGGTTGTTGCTGGTAATTTAATTAGCTACGTCTCTTAATTTAATATAAATCCTAATGAAATTAAGTTATAGTTAATTATATAGAGTTTTCATCAGTTAAATAGAATAAAGAAAGTGAATATTACCGTCAATAGTGAGACTTTTCCGTCATCGGCAAACGGAGAACCGGATTAAGCAGGTTCAGCAACGGAGATCCCAGCAGCTGTTCCACACTGGTTTGTTGTTGCTGCCTTCATCCTCTTAGCAGATCAGAGATTCTTACAGTTATCATCTAACTTCTTACACTCAATGACAACCTTAACATCTCCATCTTTAAAGCTTCTCTGTCATTCCTCCTAATTTTGTTACCTCAATTTTCTGTTCGTCTGTCTTTGGCTTGATTACATACGTTTTGGCACAAGAGGATTTCCGAAAGGTCTAGGTTCCTCAATCGATTTAATCCCAAGTTACTTCTGGAGAATTCTAAAGTTGCAAATGAATTTATCCTATATGCTGCTCTACTTTACCCAGTGTTTTAGACATTCATGTTATCTCCATAGCTCTCAAGAATCATAAACTCCGCCTTTTGCTCCCGGCGTCTTTGCGGAATCAATAATTAACAAACAACAATAACTAACAGCACTAACTTCTTCAAGTACAATCAAACGAAAAAACCAAACAATATAACCATCTTCTCTCGCACATATTAGCAAATACATGATACGCTTTCTCAACTCTCAACAATGAATAGCACAAATTTCAGCACACAATCCTTCCACCACTTGCCAACAACATTGACGCAATGAAATCACAACTTCGCAATAATCTCAACCAATCGACAATATTAATAGCTCAAGGTGAATTCCAATCTAACTCAAATCGCAACTCCAATAAACAAAGAGTGTAGATATACCAAATTAACAATAACAAGCATGTAATAGGTGATGAAAGGAAGCCAGTAGAGTTTAAAACCCTTGAATGGATTTAAGCTAAATGCTGCAATCCAATACCCGATTTAAGGGGAATTGGTGGGTGTCCAAAAGGGAAAGTGACCACTATTAGATTACTTTAATTATCACCGTTTCAAATTAATTAGGTTATGCCTATAATAAATAAAGCTTTAAAATGGTAATGGAACCTAGTGAATTGGGATGTACCCGAAAGTCCAAAAGGTAACGTGTCAGCCCTTTTGATAAACATTTTAGATGATCTACATTAGTCATGCATACACTATTTATAACATTTGGTTCAACAAACTTAATGTAGCACAATTTTTACATATTTGTATAGAATAAATTGACGAAAATATAGTCAGAAACCATTCAAGTGGAATGAAGACTCTTTTATACAATTTTTAAGCAATGCAATTGATGTAGTTTAAAGAGGTTCAATTCGTTATAGGTGCAAACCAAACCACTTTAAAAGGGGAAGAGGGGTTGAACTGCAAATAGAACTAGATTGTAAAAAAAAAAAAAAAAAAAAAAACTGTATATTGTGTTATCTAACTTGATTTACAATTTGGTGGTCTGGAATGGTATGGTAGGAAAATGAGAGATATATGTATGATCAAGAAAGAACAATAAGTTAGGAAAAAAGAGAAGGGAAAACATAAATAGATCAAGATATGGCAATTATAGAGACCTCTTCTATAGAAATTGAATTGCCACGTGAAAATGAAATTCTGAAACAGAGAGGTATCATTAGGTTTCGTTGCTACAATTACTATTGTAAGCTCTCACAAAAGTAGTTTCAAAGTAGATATATTTGGAAAAAAAAAAAGAGTAAATACTTGAATATTGCTTATGTTTTTAGGTAAAAGTCCTATTAGATTAAGTAATGAAGACTATCCTAAAGTCTCATTGAATATTACATGCTTGTTGAATGTATATGTAGTATTTAACTACTAATATATACAGAATATATATAAAAATTATTTTAGAAACAATTTTTTAATAATATATATATATATATATATATGCTTGCCTAGCACAATGTGATGACTGAAGACGAGGGAATAAATGTTTTGCCATCAACCTCTCTTACATTGTGCATATGGTAGTGCGTCTCCTAAGGCATAAGGAACGTTGAAAGTGGTTTTATATATATATTTTTTTATATAAATTAGTTGGGTATTTTTATTGGGACTTATAAAAAAAAATTTTATAAGAAATTGTTAACGAGCATTTGTAAAAAAAGGATAAACTTACAAGTTTTTATGAAAAGGTTTTTAATGTATTAATATAGCATTTAAGAACATGAAAGGAGAATCTTAAAGATGTTCATGATCTTACAAAACATCAAGCCTTGTACTACAATTATAACTAGTGGTAGGTGTGGTTTCGATTCGTCTCCTCTTATCAAACTGAATCTAATATAACGGTTCGTTTTTTTTTTTAAATCGAACATAACTACATGATTTGTTTCATAAATTTTTCAAATCTAATTAAAATCGGTTTGATTTAATTTACGTTTTGAACCGTTTGTATTAAATTTTCACTAAATGTTTTTATCTTTAATAAATATGAAATTTCAAATGAAATTTACTCAACTTAATTTTAATAATTGATACAAAATTATGATAAAGAATAACAAAATATGAAAAATGTGAGGAAATTTATGAAGATTGATGAAAAAAAAATATAAAAAAAAATTGCACAATTTTTTTTATTTAACTAAACAATTCGATTCGATTTTAAATGGTTCGGTTCACTTCCTCGAATCGAATCGCGAATTATTTTTACTTAATTGAATCAAACTATAAACTAAATCGTTTGTAAAAAAATCAATTTTTTGATTTAATTTGGTTTAGTTTAGTTTACGATTTGATTCGTAGTTCTTAGTTTTTTTGTCCAACCTTAACTATAGCGTCACATTTGGTATATGGGAATTAGTTGGAACAGAATCAACGATTCGGGTTTCAAAGTAAATTCAATTCCGCTTTTGATTCCCATTTCATTACTTTAATCAAAATACTTTTCTAACTTTTAAAAAATTATAACATATAATAATTAAAAGTATTTTTAAGAAATAATTATATATAAGCATTTAATGTCATTCTATTTTATTTAATTTTATTTTATGGCAATCTTCAATAATAAGAAAAGATTTTTTTTATTTTAATCCTTATTTCATTTTATTTCATTTCGAATCATTTATTCACACAAAATATGATATAAAAAGAATAGATGTGTTTTATACACCAGTTTTATGCGTGGCTATAAATGATTAAAAAGCTTGAAAGTAAGATGCCCATGGCGTATGCAATTATAAAAGTAAACTTTTAATTTCGTGTTTTTTTTTTTTTGGCCAAATCTTTTAATTTCATGTTAAAATTAAAAAAATAGCGATTGCTTAATAAAATGAGCATTAGTGTTTAAGAAAACAATAATATTTTATTGTCTCTATATTTTAAAAATTGTGAAAATGACATGGCTGGAAGAAAATGATAACAAAGAAAAAAAATTAAATTAGTTTGATTTATTAATGATTAATCTGATGAAAAATTATAATAAAAGAAATTAACATTTAAAATAAGTTTAACTTTTCGAAAAGTTTAAATAAAGATTAATATTTTGCAAAACGATTTAAATAAAAAATTTATAATAATTAATTTATAAAATTATTAAATATTTAAATATTTTAAAATATTAATTTTTTATTTAAATTTATGTCCATAAGATTCTCCCTTTTCTAATTCCCTCCTAATACGACTGGTGTTGCTTTTTTTTACTAGAGCAAAATCTTTTTAAAATTAGGATGCAACAAAAAATCCGAAC
The DNA here is from genome assembly GCA_024138015.1 of Lumnitzera littorea. Classification (NCBI taxonomy): domain Eukaryota; kingdom Viridiplantae; phylum Streptophyta; class Magnoliopsida; order Myrtales; family Combretaceae; genus Lumnitzera; species Lumnitzera littorea. Next base: position 102,534,665 of record JAMXBB010000007.1, read on the forward strand.
TTTCCTAAGTGGCCAACATATTACAACACGAAACGGATCATGCCATTAACCTTGAAGCTTCCTGTCTCTCAACTTCACCTTCGTCCTCCTCTTCCTCCTCCCTCTCTCTCCTCCTCACCATTATCACCCACCCCGACAATAATAATCTCACTCTTCAGACCACTCTCACTTACTCACCACGTGCTCACTCAGTCCCCTCCCACGTGTCTTGGATTCCCCCCACTACCAGTACCATCTTTCTCTGTCCATTCTCTCTCCTCTTCCTCCTATATATACTGGACTGACCATATCCATAATTATCGGGCAAATAAAACCACTCCTACTGACTCTGTTACTGTTATTTCACTAACCGAAATGGGGAGTGACGGTGACAACAAAGAGAGAGAAACGGAGTTGACCGATGATGAGAATCTTCGGTGTGATTTCATTCAGCTTCTGCGAAGCAGGCGATCCGGCGAAGGTACGAAATCAAACTCCTTGACTTTTAAAATAACATTAGGATGCTGCCCGAACGTTTTTAGTGATATGGCTTGAAAGAAAAGTTTCGTTGTATTTCCGTATGAAGATGTAATTTAGAAACTGATCGATGTATTTTATATTCGTAATTCGCGTCATTGAGGTCGTACTTCAAGTATCAAAATCGTAAATCAGTTATTTGAAGTTGGAATTCATACAAAGTGGTCACCTTTCTTGTATTCACCGTATTTGCGTTACCATGTTTTGCTGCGAAGAAACCTAAGAAATTAACATTTAATTTAATAAAATTCGATAGTTATTTTATAAAATTATTTAAAACATGAAATATAAACCTCTTATTTGAATTTATTTCATTAATCTCTTCTATTAATTTAGTCAACATTTCATAAAGTTCTATAGTCATTTTATAAAATAGTCTTAAACATTTTATAAAATATTAATTTTTTATTTAAATTTATTTAATTGATTTTTTCTATTAATTTAATTCTTAAGGATGGTCATGATTGTTGTAACTTATCAGCATTGCAATGATGATTTATAGATCAAAATTCAAATTTTTCTTTTTATAATTGGTGGAGAAAAAAAAAATGTTAATGATGGCAAGAGTACCTTAGTGGCACCGAATTTTCATGTTGATTTCAGTCAAGTTCTGTAAGGATAATTTTTATTTACTTCTTCTTTTTTTCCATTCAAATGGAACTCTATTGACGTCATTGAATTGATCAGGTCATGCAAAATGTAATTTAGCAGTACATATTACGACTTACTATGTACATCATTTATTTATTAAATGTAATTTAACAGTAGATATTACGACCTACTATGTACATCATTTATTTATTAAGATACGTGGTATATTAATATTATTAAAAAAATTTTTTTTTGCTGTCCCTTTTTCCATGTCTTATCCATTCATGGTGTCATTTTAATGTAAATTATATGCAGCTCTCAGCTTTTTCTTTCCATCCTATACATGGCAATGGAGATGCTATTTAGGATAGGGGAAATTTTTTATCTCATATGAAAACCTATAACCATTACTGAATTTACAAAAACTATAATCACAGTAATAGTAAAAAACCAGGATGTAGAAGAAAATTTGCAGAGAGGGAAAAAAGGGTTTTGTTCTGAGATATTCTTTGTTACTTCAGAAAATGAAGAAACCAGAGAAGTTTCAGCAACGGATGATTGATAGCAATATATGTTCTCCGTTAACTTGATCTCTTTGTACCTCGACCAGATAAAGACAGATCCCTTGATTTTAATGGAATTCTAATGCTATTTTTTTTTTTACCCTGAATTTTATTCAGTTCCACTCACCGTAGAACCTGCAAAAGCAGTGAAGAGCCCCTTGTTTCAGGATGCCATCCCACCAACTAGGAGTGAGGTTAGTTATTTGTTTGTTGGAAGTTTCTTATGATATGTACTGTAAATTGTGCTATTGATGATGTGAAGTTACTTTGTGTAATTTCATGTAGGCAATGGAGTCTTGCCCAAAAGCAGACGTTGAGAATTTTAAGGAGCTTCTTCAGGAGGAGAACCTTTACTTGATAACAGAGGTAGCTAGAACTCTACGTAATGTTACAGCTCACTGTGTATGCGAGGCCTTGGGGTTATCTCTTATATAATATTCTTTCCATGATTGAGCTATGTTTTAGTTTTCAAAAGATATGGGGCTCATATCAGTTATGTATTCCAATGCTTTTGCTTCTTCTGTTATGTTGTGCAGGAAGGAGAGCAGGGGCGTTTACCTTTACTCATCTTGAGCTTGAAGGAAGAATGCCAGGAAAAAAGGCCTGCTGTAGTGTTTCTCCATAGCACGAGCAAGAACAAAGAATGGTTGCGTCCTTTACTTGAGGTATATAGTGTGTTGGATCATGCCTTGTTCAATTGTTCTTCTCTTACATAGAAGCTTACTTCTGTTCTTCCTGCCGTGTCTGATCTTGCTTTAGGCTTATGCTTCTCGTGGATATATTGCTGTTGGTGTGGATTCTCGTTACCATGGTGAACGTGCCAGTAGTAAAACTACCTATCGAGATGTATGTATCCTTATACCTATTTGCACTTTATTAGCTTAAATATTCAAGTAAGAAGGAAGAACAATATTACAAGAGTAGCTTTTTGGTTTCAACAGGAAGATACTATCGTTAGGTGTTTATCTGTTTGTAAGTCATCATCTAGGAAAATTGTTGGATAGTTAATATTATGTCGCTGTCTAAGGGTTCTCTAAAGGTGTTTGAGCACTTGAGTAGAACATATATAGCATTATCTGCTGAACTGCTTGACCATTTTAAACATTGTCTCTTTATGAAATACAGGCTCTTTTATCATCGTGGAAGAAAGGAGATACCATGCCATTTATATTTGACACGGTACTAGAAATATTCTTACCTCTTCCAGAGCCACCTGTGCCTTTCTGGATAAATTAACTTACAGCAAATGGGGCATTCTTTGGTTAGAAATGTGAACCATTGCCTTTCTCGTTTCTGCAGGCATGGGACTTGATAAAGCTTGCAGATTATCTCTCCCAGAGAGAGGACATAGATCCTTCAAGAATAGGAATCACTGGTGAATCGCTTGGAGGTTCGGATGAAGCAAATCCCTAACCTGTTAGAATTAAAGTGTGTTTTTTATCGTTGTTTCCATCATCAATGTTGTCTTTGTGCAATGCAGGAATGCACGCATGGTTTGCCGCATTTGCTGACAAGCGCTACTCTGTGGTTGTTCCTATAATTGGCGTTCAGGGCTTTCGATGGGCAATTGACAGTGATAAGTGGCAGGCTAGAGTTGATAGCATCAAGCCTGTATTTGAAGGTAATGTTAAAGTTGGATCTATGAGTATGTAACGAGCATTTTTCATGGCCTCTGCAGTTTTCATTTATCTCTGACCTAACTCTTAATGCCAGGGGAAAAAAAAAAAGAAAAAGAAAAAGAAAAGAAAAAAGTACCATCATGTATATTGCATGAAAGCTCTAACGACTAGTCATTGCATCTTGCGGCACAATATGCTCTTACTAGTAATAGTTTCTGGAGCACCTTTTGGGGTCTCTTCTTTTATAATAAATGGAGTAACCTTTCAAACAAAGCTGTTGGTGTTCTTGATGTTCCTAGTGTCTGATTGCAGAGGCACGAAGTGATATAGGAAAGACTGCCATTGACAAAGAAGTGGTCGAGAAGGTCAGCATAGATTATCTTATTGACACTTTCCATCTCATTCATTTTATGTATCGTTTGGTTAAGGAAAGCAAAATTGTATTTTTCACGTCACTTTTCTTACTACTTGTACAACATTGGAATTTCATTTTCTTTCACCAGGTCTGGGATAGGATAGCACCAGGTCTAGCTTCTGATTTTGACTCGCCTCACACTATCTCGGTTATTGCACCACGCCCTCTATTGATTGTGAATGGTATGGTCCTATGCTTCATGGTTTTCGTGCTTTTTCCTGCATGAATGAAACACAACACAATTCTTTTTTGGATTGTTCCTCGTAATTTTTTAGATCGACAAGTGCCTTTTTACTTCTTTCCCCATTCCAGGGGAAAAAGGAGTATCATAGTGCTGTAACACATCTTCCATCACACCAGTGCACCTGTTTTCACATCCATTAATTACAGCTACAACCTTTACCAGATTTATGTATCAACTTGTTAATGTTCATTGATTGATAAAGACCAACAATAATTTCACGTGTAGGTGAACAAGATCCTCGCTGCCCAGTCGCAGGTCTTGAAACTCCAATGTTAAAGGTGAAAGAGGCTTATGAGAAGGCCAATTATCCTGATAATTTTAAGGTAATGTTCTCATTTTTCAGATGACTGGCTAGGCGTATGTCATATGTGACGGAAACTAGGAAGTATTTTTCAGTAATGCAGTGGTTCATCCAGCATGGTAAAGCTGGAATGGCAAATTCCGATATATATTTAATGTTGTTCCATAGTGTAGGATTTCATTCTCTATACAATGCATATCTTGCTATAATTATGCCTACTACTAGAGTGCTGCATGACAACATTCTATTAGATTTTCTCCCGCATACCAAATGTGGCATAAAAGGGTTGAACTAAAAAATATTTATAAATAAAAACTAACTCTTGCTACTATTAGTGTGTTGGGACGTAGTTATGCTTCTCAATGTCAATGCAAAAAGCTTTGGTACCTGGATTTGGTTTCAAACATTTCATAATCGTCGTTTCTTTACATGGAAGTTCAAATCTTCGTTTCATTTAACTACAATCTTTAGGTGGCATTGTAACTCAAAATTGCTGAACTGAAGAGTTTTTTGGGGTTTTAACTTGCAGTTTATAGCAGAACCAGGAATTCGGCACCAAATGACAGCGTACATGGTGAAAGAAGCCAGCGACTGGTTCGACAAGTTTCTTAAACAATAATGTGAATCTCATCAGATGTTTCAAAATGACGCTTTTATTGTGTCCGGAACGAGAGGGCTTTTGTCCTTGATTTCTGTATTTAGTTTATGTACGAGAGATTTTTTTTGGGGGTGTTTATGTTGCATGTAATATGTAGGGAATACTTGATTTTATATATATATTTGCTTCGGTAAACAAGTTTCTAGATGGAAACTTACCAATAAACCCAGTGGAACTATCTTGGTCAGTGGGTATGTGTAACACTTATAGATTTTTCAATTTAAGTTTTATAACATAGTAATCATTAAATAATTTATTCGTAGAACTATTCGAGTTTGGTCTATTTATTCAAAGCTTAAATTGGTTACAATCGAGTCGAGTGCATACTATACTATTTGAGTTGTTTTATTGTGTTGCGTCAGCACCTCATTATATTTGATTTGTCCGGTTCAATATCAGGTTGTCGTGCAACTTCAGTTAGGAAAAAGATATATATATATAGATGAGTAGCATAAAGCTTAAACTGAAGTTCAATTCCAGTCGAGTTTCAATTTGAAAACTTAAACCTTAACGAAGCATGTTGAATTTCGGTTCATTTACATTTGGCACCACAGAAGCCACTAAGAAAGTACCATATTATCACTGTTAGTGACATGCCCTGTACAAATACAAGTCTTATATTGACTAGAAATTGTAGGAACTTGGATTAACATTAACGGTCAACCATAACCCGGACAAAACGCCCGAGTGCAAGAGCGGCGAAGAAAGTTTCAGCATCTACAAGATATGTTGATGATGAAACGATTATAACAGATGGTATTAAAATATGGATGATGTCTGGAGAAAAGTATGGTGTGCTTTTGGCATAAATCATAGTATAATTTCAATTCCCATACCTTCCCATGTTGCTCGATCTCATTCTCTGCCTTAAAAGCCCTTCACTTCCACTCCCATGATAATGTGCTCGAAGACCTGATAACATGTATCCAGATATTATCATTTGGGTGGATCTGATGTATTTATATTGTATACACTATGTATTACCTTTATATATTCTATACTCTCAAAAACCCACTAATAACTTAATCATTGAAGTGACCACGTCGGACAACTCCCTGGCGTTTCCTCATTGTGTGTTGTTTTGCAGGTTATATATATATACAGAATCCGAATGATCATAGGCAAGAACTTTGAGACGACACTTATATATACTGAAGCTAATGAAAAATGGGAGAAGATGAAGAAGCATTGACTGATCCCATAAGGTTTCGGTTAAAGTTCCTGCAAATTTTGTGAAGCAGACGAAGCAAAGAAGGTAAAATTCCATTGGTATGAATCCATCAACGTTAAAGCTTCAAATGTTTTCTTGGTTAAATAGAAACTCTTGTGAAAATGGCAGCATTATTTGGATTATTAAAAAACATTGTAATATGGTGTTTATGATTTGGCTGTTACAGCCTGATCATGTCTGTTCATACTCATTTGGAAGGCGAGCAAGGTCGTCTACACCTGCTCATCCTAAGCATAAAGGATGAAAGCAAGAGAAGAAGGCCTGCTATTGTTTTCATACCAAAAGCTCAAACAAGCCAAAAGAGTGGATATGCGTATGGCATGAGGTTACTCATGAAATAAACGCGTTTTAACTCCTCTTAAGCTGCTCTTCTTTGGTAATATTACGAATGCGTTTCTTCCATATCCTTGTTTTAGGCACATGCTTCGCGGGGATATATTGCTGTTGCTGTCAATTGGTAATGAGAAAAAAATGAATGCGATTGTGATAAAACGTATAATCAATTCGACATTTAGAGATTTTCCTTTCCTAACTGGAGAAATCTATGGAAATCCAGGCTCTCATATCATCATGGAAGAAAGGGGACACCAAGCCTTTTCTATTTGATACGGTATGATAAGCATGGCCTGTTGGATTAGTAACTAAGCGTGTGTAATTGTAACATGTGGGTTGCTTCTGGTCATAACAGAGAAACTCTGGTTTGTAACTTCTGCAGGCAAATGTATTTGTTGTTGGTTTCACTAATGTTGGCATTGCTTTACATAGGAATGCATGCTTGGTTTGCTGTTGCTGCGGATGAACGATACTCTGTGGTGGTTGTCCCTATTATTGGTGTGCGGGTTTGTACTTGTATCCATGAATTCATTTCAATTATCTAGTAATACAGCTGTAAGATAATTTTACCCATGCAGAGCTTCCGATGGGCCATAGACAATGATCAATGGCAGGACCTCTATTTCAAGGTGATGTCAAATTATGATGAAGCTTTGCCTTAAATTCCACTTATATATATTATTAAAAGGCGCTAAAAAACGCAAAACAGCATTGAACAATCATACGTACATGTTTATCACGCACCAATTACAGGACTGTATTCGCTCTCTCTTTGATTGTGCTCCGATAATATGATTAATTATAGCATTTATCTAACTACCTGGAAACTAAAATCCACATGAAAAAGCAGTTCACCTTCTGATATTATTAATTTCTGATAGCCGAGGCAAGGATTGACTTAGGAAAAGAGTGCTATTGACAAAGTAGTAGTAGAGAAGGTATTAACTGAGACTTGCATCCGTATTCTTCACCATACCTAATCCTTTCTATATCATACATTGACATTGACCCGTTCTGATGATTTTCACGTACATCTTGTGCTTTCCACTCGTCTAACTCCTGAAGTAAGTTTAAGCAATTTTATGCAGCCTTTTTGCCGCATATGAATTCACCTGTTGGCTTTTGTACGTTTTGTTTTACAAGGTCTGGGATAGAATAGCTCCTGGTCTAGCCTCCGAATTCGATGCTACAAATTCCAACCCAGCCATTGCTCCACGCCCTCTCCTTATTGTAACTGGCATACATTCTTTTCTCATAACAGTATCATAAAGAATCTATTTTTTGCCGGCCATGGAGAGTCGACAGCGTCATAATGTTAGCAGGAAATGAATTACATCAGTTGATGCGGCAACTTAGAACAACTACAGAGACAATTGTCGCTATCCAGATTTGAAGCTGACATTAACTGGAGCTGTTATGTCTGACTGAAATAACATTTTGGAACTTCAGGTGAAGAAGATCTGCGCTGCCTGGTTGAAGGTCTCCAAGTTCCAAAATTGAAGGCATGTGAGGCCTATACAAAGGCTAATTGTCCGGGTAATTTTCAGGTATGGCCGATGCATGTCCTTACTTCTGGTAGTTCTTCTAAAATATATAGCTTGACGATTGCTTTGATCCTTGCAGCTGTATGTGGAGCCTGGGATTAGGAACTACATGACACCATTGATGGGCAGGATTGCCAGTGACTGGTTTGACAGCTTTCCTAAAACGTGACATCATTCTCTCCTGTTTCTCAAGGACAGAGTATTCTCTCTTTCCCTGTCTAACTGATGTACTGTTAGCTGAAAAAACGCCAGAACCACTCTCAATCATCAAGAAGAACATGCTCCTTCATGGTCATTACGATTCGGAGTTCTCTGTTACATTTGTCATTACATCATAATTTCAGCCCAAGCAGTCAATTTTTTCAGTGAATACCACTGCGGGTATACAGTCATACAAAACGACTCTTTGACAAATTTTATTAGCAGGGTCCATTCCTTGTTTTTGGGGTCAAGTAATTGTGTGTAAATGATATGATTAAGGGAGACGAAATGCATGCATTTTGCAAAATTTTGGAGTTAACAAGAGGTGAGCCATATATATATATATGGATATGCCCATCTGGATCAGCCTCAAAATATTTGAATTAATCTGTATCTTCTTAAACTGCTATAGATAACAATACATTGATTATTCTAAAGAAGAACACCCTCATTAAATTGCAGACAAAGTATTCCAGCAGTCTTCAAATTTAAGGTATCGTATAATACAGACACAAGCAACAAACAATTACTGATATTTAATCCATCAGTTGCCATATCATCCCTTCTTTGGCACAGCTGCAAGTCGGGTATACATCCTTGCCATGGACTGGTATCCTCTCAGATCACCAGAGCGTAGAAGATTACCTTCAAATAAATGTTTTTAATGTCAGCAAGTCGATTAATGAATAGAAAACTGAAATCAAACCAATGATACTCCATTAAGAACATAGATCTATCCATTATATTCTGTTATCCAACAGAATGACAAGTGATCATCTCAACTCTATTCCAAGGCACGATGCACAAAAGAAGGGCAGCCTGAAATCAGAATAGAGGTTGAAAGCTGAAGAAAATTCGATTTAGAAAAAGGCAAGGGTTTAGGACACATAATAGCTAAGTCCAAGTATGTAGAAGTCCAATTATCCAACCCCTAGACATCTATAAATCAAAAAAGTATTACCTTTTACCCACCAAACCTGCCCCTGACAATAGACGGACAGACTAGTAGTATCTCTCATTAAAGATGCGCCAATTGATCCTCTCTTAAACTTTAGATTAAACAGCAACTAAAGGCATAATCAAAGGTACTTCCATCGGATGAAATTCCACTATGCTATTGTCCAAATAAACAAATCACTACTGTCTGTTGATTTACTATTGACATACTTTCAGCATGTTCACAGAAATGAACAGTCATCATTATACGGCTTACTACAGATTTTACATTATTGGAGAGCTGAATTGCACCATTCACTTTACTTACCTGAATCACAGTTTAGAGGACTGTCGGGCTCTGGATGAGCCATCAAAGCTATAATAGCCCTGCATACAGACTGAAGGGTCCATGCAGGACTCCACGCATTCTTCAAGATATCAAGACATATCTCACCAGTCTGCATAAGTAGATTAATAACAGTAATTTTTTTGGGAAGGATTAATAACAGTAATTAGTAACAAAATATCTTTAAGAAAAAAACATACCAAAGCTATATTTCATACTGTAGAATGACTTGGAATACAAAGATCATTCGCAAGCATTCAGGTTGGTTCTGGGTTCCATGGGGAAATTGGCATTTAGAAGGAATGATCATTCATTTCCAACCACTTCAATTTTAGGATATCACTTTATGTGAATCAAGTTTTTAATCCTAAGAGTGTAAAAATCAATAATGTTCTCAATCAAGGAAAGCCATTGTTAAGTAGTTCCACACCCATAAAAGAGACATCCCTGACAACTGGAAGGTCTAATTCTTGAGAAGTTTCTGATACTAGTTTCATCTTATGAGCAGTATCAGTTAAAAAGGTTCCAATAGGCCTTAATTAAACCAGATCAAGAGTACATAAATTTGATATGGTCTTTTTGACGATATAAAGCAAGGATCCTATTTATTTCTTCTGATTAAACAATAGATCAAACCCATGATTTGTCGCAATTACTAAAGTAAATGACTATAAGTCATCTCATCACAAAAGCTAAATCATATGCTTTGAATATAAAATTAACATATGCTTATATATATAGCACCTCTACCCACTCCATGGTTACAAAATCAAGAGATTTATTATAAAATTCTTGATAAGGCCCAAGAACTCTCATGATAATTTGCAAGAGGTCTTAGGTTAAAATCTCACTAAGGATACTTCTTAAGCTACCTATGTAACATAAGTTATACTTACCAAGTGCATGAGCCTCGTAAGATGATTAATATGCCCAAAAGTTTATCGGTTAGATTATGGTTATGCCCATTCATCAACCAAGAAAAGGAAGCATACAAGTAAAGAGATCTCTTCAATTAAAAAAGGAGAGTTGCTATGGCAAATGACTTGTAAAAAATTTTCATTTACACTGCATTACACTATACCGACAATTGGGAATACAATTGATTAGGCATACAGGCACTGCAGACCTTTTAGCCCATTCTTCTTTATTATCCTTTTAGCCCATTCACATGCATTGAATAACAAATTTTAGTGAAGAAATGAGATATTGCATGCAGAAACCAAGGGAAAGTCATACCTTAAAGTGCACATTAGGGTGAAATATCTTGGTCAAGAAACGCACTTGGGGAGGCTGCAGAGGATATTGTTCAGGAATAGCAACAGCAAGTTGGAAAACACCACCTTCGTATGGAGTCTCTGATGGTCCCTGAGTAAAAAAGGACAAATAATTAAAGAAGGAAACGATACAATTCATTATGAATTTTATTGTTCAAGGAAACCATTAATGAATTTGTAGATCAATAGTTTTTACCTTGATAAGAGCAGTCCACTTAAATATGTTTGTGTCATCACAAACCAATTGAATGTCTGGATCAGATCCTTTCTCTCTCTGAACTTCTTTATATTCCTTGAATAGCCTAGCCCTTGATGTCTGCACAAAACAGTTTTTGAAGACCCAACCCAGATATACAGGATGCCTATACTTCCAAGTTGCAACAAATCTAAGAAACACAACATCAAGCTTACACCTGATGTTTAATATGATCAAGAAATTTGAAAGACATGCTGCATAACATCCACAATAGAGATTGGAAGGATGGTCTGACAGAAAGCAGTTGGATAAGTCCGACAAACTATATGAAGACTTTAGCTCAAATCCCATGGGTGAAACCTTTTTCAGCTATCCACAATGTGCAAGCTATATATGATTAATTGGTGCATGGTTCTTATAGGGTGATTCATCTGCCCAACGCTACCCTCTGTATGACTCGATATCCTTATAGCTCAAATATCCTTGTTGATGCTGAAATATGACTCGAGAAGAAGCTTTCCATTAGCAGAGAGCTATAATTACATGAAAATGGTTTGGCTACTGAAGCATGGCAATTGAAGAGGCCTGAAATCTTTGAGAATCATCCTTTTTGCTAAAAAAACACATACAGAACTACATAATTTTTTTTTTTTTTTTGGGTCCTGTTTCTGCCCTTTTAATTGCCATTGTTCTATACCACAAAGCGAATGTTTAGTTGTGAACAGAGGGATAAGCATCCTGAGAATTGTCGGAAACCTGAAACCTAAGCTACACCCTTCCCTCCAGCCATACTTATACAACGTTATCTACAACTCCCCAGTATTTTTTGTAATAGCTGCGTGTATGGGCTGAGATATTGATTAAGGCTGCAACATGAAGATTAATAATTTTGCCATGCTGTTACTTCAATAATTGACTAAAAATCACCTAGAACGATCAAAACGAATAACACAACAGTTGCAAAAATAAATAGAAACCGCACCGAAAGTACGAGACCTGCATATATGTGATTGTGAGAAGTAGAAATCGCCAAGAGCTGATCAAATCTTGAGCTATCGAACAATTAACTGCTGAAAAGAACGCAAGAGAGTCATAATTCAGTAGAGAGAGATAAAAATGTTTCTACTAATTTCCTGAATTTCTGTTAGGGTTAGGGTTTTAGGAGGCACAGCAAATTGAAGTAACAGTGAATGCAATATGGAATTCCTTTTTTTTTTTTTTCCCAATTGGTAATAGAAGGGAGTGATCTATTGAATTCATGTAGAATCGATAAAATCACAAGCATGAAACGTACTTTACGAAACAAGAAGTAAATGAATAAAATAAATATAAATAATCACGAATTTTGATTGATCGGGAAGAAAAAGAAAGATTGATAAGAAAATGGAAGAAAACTTACAATATTTAAAAATAAGAGAGAGACAGAGAGTGGGTATAAGGTTGTAAGAAAGAAACAGGCTTCACTGGAGAAATGAAGAAGAGAATGGGATTGGAAATTGAAATCGGTATTAGTTTTTTTCTTATATTCGGTATGGAATACAATGCTGTTAACTAACCCATCTTTACTCTTTTTTTTTTTTTTTTTTCCTTTTTCCTTTTTCCTTTCAAATAGTTAAAAAAATTCTATACAAATAATCAGTTTTTATGTAACTATTCTCTTTCTTCTTTTTTATTTTAAATAAAAGCATTTTTTTCTCTTCCTCTTTTTTTTTTTAAAAAAAAGCCTTTTTATATTTTCTCTCTCTTCCTTTTTTCAATAATGTAATTAAAAATCCATATATTACGACTCTTTTAAAGTATTCAAAATAGTAAATAACAAAATAGGTTTACTTAAAAGATTGTCATAATTGATATTTTAATAATGTATATCCATTTGGCAGGAAAAAAAAATGTCCATATATCATTGTTATTGTTAATAAGGTTTAATAAGTTATAAACTTATATTAACTAATCCAAGACTTAAGTTTAATTTAAAAGATTTAGTTCGAGTATAACTTTCTTTTGCTTATTATAATTAATATAAAATAAGATCTTCGAATAAGAAAACTCTTTTTTTATCCTCTTAATTCTTGAATTTGATTTTTATAGTATAAAAAGATTCTATAACTATTTTCTATTTTATAGATATTTACTGGTCGGAATAAAATTTTATTATCAACAATTAACGGTATACGTGGGGAAAATGGAAAAAAAAAAAAAAAGGGCAGTCCATAACAATGAATTTTAATGATCAATTTGAAATTGTGCAGAGTGATATTTTTTCCTTTTATAGATTTTTCTAAGTCTGACTCGTTATCTCTTCTCCAAATCTGTGCAAACTCGTTCATGGTCTGTTAATTTGTCTCAGTTTCTTGGACTTTATATTTTTCCTCTTGCTGTGAGTCTTTACGATTGTTAATGGCTGGGGTTTGGAATTGGCTGTTTCCACGTTCTCCCAGACTCGTTCGTATTAAAAAGCACTGAAAACTATCAGGGTAATCACCATGCCAACCGCATGGAAAATCAAATGAAGATGAAAAATGCCCCCAAAAGAATTGCACATACACTACACTTTCCACATGATTCTTGTCTGCTACCCAACGTATATTGAGGCGAGATTCATCAACAACGATTCCACATGATTGGATTTAGCTTGTTGCTTACTGACATCCTCTTGTGCATGACATTTTCGGAGAAATGCGTCTTCTATGTTTCTTGTACATAGCTGTTCACAGGATACTATCCAATCCCATAATACAAATAGTTTGAGCGTGCCCAAGGGCTCCTAGTCATGGAATGGTCTGTTGTTCCTTCGAAAGATGGTGAGAGATAGAGGACTATTAGGGGGATGGACACCATAACTAGCGTTGTTAAGTTACACATTCAAACTCCTCACAACACTGCGCACGTGAGCGACTTGGCAACAGTAGCTTCTTCCTAAACTGACACCACCGGATGGCATAACTGCCGAGCTTGTCTCGAAAGCAATTATAATCGCTAACATTGAAAGGCCGAGGATCTAAGTTGTAAGGCTGAGAAGCATCCGAAGCCAAAATTCTAAGTAACTCATTAAGAGGTACACTGAGCGTGATAGCAAGCTACGGATCCGAGAGCAGCTCCTCTTCACGAATACAATCAGACCAAACGTAAACTAAATAACGCAACCAACTTGGCTTGCCAAGTTCCTATTCCACTTGCCGAGCTAAAAGGCCAACCCATTCTCCAACGAATTCAAACTCCGATAAGATCAAAGTTTTGCGCCATGACTGAGCAACTCATCGGAGCTTCTCCCCGCACCAAGGTCTAGTTGTTGGTGAATGCCAAGCAGTGTGTGAAATGCCAAACCTCTGTTGGTGCCTGTGTATAATAGTGGAATGTCGAGCTGTTGTGTGCAAGATAGTTAAATTGCCGAGCTAAAAACTGAGGTAAGGACGCGTAGAGAGTGGAGCATAGGTTGGCAGGTGCCTTGTTAATTTCTGCTGCACACGCCGAGCTAGATTGCGCTGGATTGTATGCCGAGTTATAGGACATTACCATGCCATTAGCTTAAACGCAGACCGAGGGCGTGAAGTAGCCGATTCAAATTCTTCGAGACTCAACAAAATGCAAGCCTAATAGCAGCTATCGAGCAAATGTCCGAGCGAACCACGACAGATTCAAGCCGAGGATGATAAGTCCAAACTCTAACTTAACTCCTTGTATAGAATCAGGTCAGTACCGTGTATGCAGTCCACCGCTTAGTTTATGAGATGGCCCTCGAATCCAAGTATCATCTAGTATGAATTATCGTGCATTGTGAAGCTCATGTCATCCATACGTGAAGTGTTCTGTAGTGTGCCCAAGCTGAATTTTGTGGATTATCATGTTGTACTCCTTAATAGTGCCGAGTTTTGTGAACTATTGTTGAGTTTCTTCGACGTGCAGTCAGAGTGAATGGTGCCGAGCCGTCCTGGCACCATAGAGTGTATGATTGCTGTCCATTAAATAATGTAAACTACTGAGCCGTATTTTGTTTTGTCCGTGCTAATTGTGTACCGTGCTGTTACGAGTGAGCATATTGAAGTGTGCCTCTTTCGAGCTGTAGACGAGCTTCCGAGCTGCTTGCTTTGTAGGACATAACTGAGTTCAAGACCCCGAGTTCGTCACAATTGAGCTGTACTCCTTACTGGCATGTTATGCACTTATTCTATCTCTAGTTTATGTGCTAGCGAGGTAGCATACAACTTGAAATGACACCAACCATCGGTAGAGAAGAGACAATACAGAGAATGATAGGGATTGCAAACCAATCACTCACTTCTGATTTCAAGGACTCACCCATATGGTTCGCCAAGCTATCTAAGGAAATCTAAGCTATGAAGAACATTGTATTTTCCATCATGAACCATTAAGGTACTCTACTCCGACCTCTTTTTATCTCATAAAGAAGATTTTCGAGATGTTCACCCAGTTACTGAGCTGATATGCATTTGAGGCTGAGCTACCCACTTCTGATTTGACCAACTGATGCCAAGTTGATGAATGGTTGCCTACTGGGCCAACCCTACCCGAGCTCTATATAGTTGAGCTACTAAGCATCCGACCTGATGCACTTTACTTAGAATCAGCTCTACTTAGCAAGTAGTATCATCGGGACCACAGACTAGACAGTTGACATATGTATCATTTTCTAACATCCATACCGTCTTTTTTATAACAAAATATCCTTTTATTTGTTTACAACTTTACCCTTGTAATTTATTCTCTTTTCCTTTTCTCATAAGAATCCTTTTTGTAATTTATGTATATTTAGGAATTATTCTAATTGGGTTATATAAATATTTGTAACATACAATAGCTGCAACCATATTTATTAAAATCATGAGTAAAAAATACGATTATATAAGTTTATGATTTTATAATTTTTTTCTTAATTAAAATAGATATAAAATCATTTATGTACAGACCTTTAATAAAATTATGAATTTTTATGTATAATTCTATAAGTTTACAATTTTACTGGTTTTGCAAGCTTTTATACAATTCTATTGATTTTATGCATTGAAATGAATAGTAGAATTACGATTTTGACAACTAATGAATGATATTAAGCTTTCAGACATACTTTCCTTCGTAAGCTAAGCATCATTTATTTGCTCTCGATTACTTTTATCTAGTTCATTGTAAGTGTGCATTAATGGCGAGTGCCCTTTAGCCACACTTATGTGTAATATTAAGTGTTACCTAAGCTCGTGTGAACCATTAGTGAGTCGTATCCACCGTCGATACATGAGGATCCTTGCTTAAACTTTGACTTTTATTTATCTTTCAAAACATCTCAAGGTTCAGACTTACCCTTAGCTCGTATAAAACCGGTAATCGTGTGTTTTCCCTTTATCGGCAATTCGTATCATCTTAGTATTAGAGTTTGGTTATGTTTAAATAAGTTTCTGTTTCCTTATGCTCTAAGTGACTTACTACCACTGTAATGTGTTTTAAAAGTTGTTTGTTATTGTCGAGAGAGTTTGAGAAGTGTTTAGGGTTAGAGAAATTTAGTGCTCTATTTTCCCCTATTTCTTGCTCACAAAAATAAAATATGAGTATTCGATTGGCTTATCATGTGTTGGTTATAATAGCTATTGGTATGTTAAGAGCTGTTTTGCCATATTATTCATGGAAAGGATTTTGAGCTGTGTTTCCACTGTTAATCTATTATAATAGATAACAATGTCCGACTCTAGTGTTCAAGGAACCCTATATAACCAAAAGAGTGATGCTCATAACGGCCAAGGTCAACAAGGAAGTTTTACGCCCCAATATGTAGATGAAAGACTGGTGACTAGCCCGATGATTACTGTAAACAAAGATAGGCAACACGCTTGAAATGATCCCTATAGTTGCCATAGAGAGGAAATGGCCAAAATGGCTAAGCCAACGCCTCAGTTCAATTACCCTAACCTGTAGGAGTAGACAAAATTGCTCAATACAGACTATTGTGAGACAAGATCAAAGAAGAGGATAAGGAAGTAGGTGATGATGAGGAAGAGTATTATAAGGGTTATCTGAGCTCTTAGAGTAGAATGACTGAGGATGCATAATCCTAGTTTTTCTAAGAGTGGTGATGTTGAGGACTACCTAAACTGGGTAGATAAGATTGAGAAGTAATTTGAGTGCCATGAAGTACTTGATAATGCTAAGATTAAACTTGTTGTGTTGGAGTTTACTGGATATGCTGTCCTATGGTGGAAGAATTTGCAAACCACTCGAAGAAGAGAAGGAGAACATAAAGTTAGGAATTGGGATGAAATGAAACAAAATGCAATGAATCATGAGAAGAAGATTTGTCTTGAGCTACTACTTATAAGACACATTTAGGAGATTACAAAAGTTGAGGCAAGGAGGATTAAGTCTTGATGCATATGTGAAGGAATTTCAAATGTTAATGATCTGTTGCGAAGTTGTTGAGCTTGAAGACCAAACTGTATCTCGATTCATTAGTGGGTTGAAGTATGAGATTAGAGATGTTCTAGAGACTATGGACATCGATACACTTGATGAAGCTATAAAGTTGCCCAAAGGATTGAGAGGTGCGGAGTTGGAAGGTTCTAAGCTCTTATCAGTCGGCTTACCCTTAACTGATTGCTCCAAGTAGACCTATGCGATCGGAACTAAGTAAAGTTGCTGAGGTTTGAACTACTTAAACTACCCAAGCAAAACAGAAAGAGATTCTGACGAAGTTTAAGAAAGGTTAGAGCTTTAGAAGAAAGACGAGTGAGATAAAGTTCTTCAAGTGTTAAAGGTTTAGACACATGGCCGCATAAGGTTTGAACAGACGAGTGATGGTAATCAAAGGAGAGACAAAGACCTTTAAGGTCGATAGTGCAGATGAGGAGAGAGAAGCCTAAAGAATCCGAACATCCAAAACAATTCGAAGAGGAGGAGATCATTTATAGTGAAGAGAGTAATTTTATGCCTACGAACATGGTATTAAGGAGAGTGATGAGTGTGAGTCTTGTGCTAGAGGACAAGTAGCGAAAAATTTGTTCTACATTAGTTGTAAGGTGAATGGGTTGTTGTGTACATTAATTGTTAACAATGGCAATTGCACTAATGTAGCATCTACATTCATGGTCTAGCAATTGAAGTTACTAACCAAGCCCTAGCCCAAGCCTTATAAATTGCACTAATTTAATGATAAGGGAGCCTTACAAATGAATAAGCAAGTAACTGCACCGATCGGTATTGGTAACTATTGAGACAAAGTGTTCTATGCTATGTTACCCATGAGTACGTCTCATATTCTTCTAAGACAACCATAGATGTTTGATCGGAATGTTATATACGATAGAAGGATGAACACACGTTCCTTAGAACACAAAGGTAGAAAGGTAAAGCTAAGCCCTATGACTACAGAATAAGTTAAAAACATGCAGACTTAATTGAGTCAAGTTCTAAAGAAAGAGGCATTGATGATGACATAAGCCAAGCTGAAGAGAGAGATGAAGCTTGAAGAGTCGACTTACCTGCAGGTTAGAAGGTTACTTGAGATGAGAGGATTGGATGTGGAACTGCTACCTACCGACGTGAGAACCTTACTGAATGAGTTTACAAACCTCTTTCTTAGTGAACTGCCAGAAAGTCTACCCCACAATCTAAGGTTTGAGCATGCAATAAACTTGTAGCTAGAAGCCGTACTACCAAACAAGCTTGTCTACAAGCCAAATCTTAAACAAGTTGTCAATCTATAGAGACAAATAGACGAACTACTAAAGAGAAGGTATGTACGAGAGTCCTTAAGCCTATATGCCGTGCCAACTTGGTTAATGCCAAACAAAGATGGGTCATGGAGGATATGTGTAGATAATTGAGCTAACAATCGAATCATCATCAAGTACGGGTATCTTATACCTAGACTTGATACTTGATGACATGCTTGACAAATTAAATGGAGTAAACATATTCTCCAAGATTGATCTCAAATTTAGATACCATCGGATTGAATGTGAAAGGGAGATGAGTGGAAAACCACATTTATGACCCGCCATGGATTGTATGAATGGCTTATGATGCCATTCGACTTGTCAAATGCCCGAGCACATTCATGAGATTAATGAACTATTGGCTCTAAGAATTCATTAGAAAGTTTATTGTTGTGTATTTGATGCAATTCTGGGGTCAAACACATGGAGGAGCACTATAATGTTAACGAACTGAAAGGAAAACAAGAAAGCTAGCAAAAGTCTGGGCAACTATCGACTAGATATGACATACCAATCGATTATACTCAACCTACAATCTACTGGATATGATACATCGATCCGAACTATAGGGTCACTCATTAGTACTCCTTACTAAAAGGAATAGATAAGAGTTAAAGGTAAATGAGATCACTAGGATTGCTCAAAAGGGAAACTTGTATATTCTGATGATCAAAGAGTTATGTCTATGTACAACAAATGGGGTATTTATGTTAGCCCCACTAGGGTTACAAGAATATATGAAAAAGAAAAAAGGGTAATTTACAATTGGGATACATGAATGATACTAAAAAAGGTAAAATAGATAAAGAATATTCTGTATGGAAAAGTAAAAAGTCCTTCTATAATACTATGCCAAAAGATACATATTGCATGGTGGCTAGTCCCTGGTCACTCTGAAATATATTACAACTTAAACAAAGTGAAAAAAAAAAAGAGGGTATGTGGTTAAAGCCAACCTAATTTGGATCGGGTCAGTTCTTAGCCAATTAGTCACTAATGAATATTCGCTTTGGACTAGGGTCGAATCTTGGTCAGTTCACAAGCTCAGCTTCATACAGTTCTTGAGGTTGGTATGCTTGAATGTTGTTAGGATTATGGTACGATTGCTTAGCGAGTAAGCATGCTTGCTCGGAGGGTCGACACGTTTACTTGGTAGCTTCAGAGACAATGTTAGTGTGCAAAGAGCTCGGTATTCAAGTTGACAGTAGAGTGAATCTTGGAGGTCGGAATAGGAATTCTTATCCTAGATAAGGCTACGAGCTATTATTCTCCTCATGAATCCTTGAAGGCCTTTGGCTCAGTTATACGTGATTGGTTTAGAGGGTTGATTCTTATCATTTGCTTGGGGATAAAAAAGATTTGACCTCAAATCCGAAATGGTCTCCAGTTCTTGTTTTTCCAGGACACCTACGGGATTTTCTTCTTTTGGTAGGTGGGGAATTAGGTTGAACACATTAAAAGTAGAGGAAACACCATAGTCATCGAGTAACTCCATCTGGTAAGCATTGTAGTTGATCTTCGTCAGAATCTTGAATAGACCATCAGCTCGTGGAGATAACTTATTTTGTCTCAAGTATAGAAATCATTCTCAGTTGAGGCGAATCCATATTAAGTCTCCTAGCTTGAAAGAAACAGTTTGGCAGCCTTAATTACCAATCTCTTATTGTCTCTAATTGAACTTGGCAATTTTCCTTATCACAATCTAGTGTAGCTGCAATTCTTGGGCTCAGTTGACTTCGGATTGACTTTCTTCAACAGTTGTGAGGGTATTTATTAGATCTAAGGGGAGAGTAGGGTTGAGGCCGTAAATGACCTCGAATGAGGTCTTTCTAATTGTGCTATGGATGGTTCAGTTGTATGCAAACTCCAAAACTAGTAGACACAAGTCCTAATCCTTCAAGTTCTCTCCTACAACAACTTTGAATAAATTGCCTATCATACTGTTCTCCGCTTTAGTCTAGCCATAAGTCTTAGGTGGTTACTAGAGCTAAACACAAGTTTAGTTTTAAGTCTTCTCTAAAGAGTTTTCCAAAAATAGCACAAAAATTTTGTGTCTCAATCTAAAACAATAGTTTTCGGTGCTTTGTATAGTCAAACTACTTCTTGCAAAAACAGATCATCAATATATAAAGCATCATTAGTTCGATGACATGGGATGAAGTGTACCATTTTGTTGAAGTGGTCCACTATTACGAAGACCAAATCTTTTCCCCTAGACTTGAAAGCGGTCTTCCATTTATCACCTGGTCTTATACGAATTTGGTGGTAGCCACTTCATAAATCAATCCTTGCAAATATTTTGGCACCATGAAGCTCATCTAACATGTCATCGAGTCTCAGTATCAAATATCTATACTTGACAGTAATTTTGTTAACTGTTCAATTGTCGATGCACATGTGCTATAAACCATCCTTCTTTGAGACGAGCAAACTTAGTACAACATAAGGGCTCATGCTTTCCCTTACATATCCTCTCCTTCTGAGCTCATCTACTTCTCTTTTCAACTCGGTAATCTACTTAAGGTACATTCTATAGGCAGGTTCGTTCGGTAAGGTAACGCTTAGTTGCAGATCAATACAATACTCTATGCCTCAAACTGGGATAGTCCTTAAGGCAGCTCTTTAGGAAATAGGTTGAAAAATTCATCTATTAGGCTTTAGATCTCATTAGGAACATCCTCTAAATCTCTTATCTCCAATAATTTTCTAATCAACAAGAACATAAGCTCTTTAGCCTTTTCAGCAACTCAAAGCTTTCTTCGGCTCATCACTAAGGCCTTCTGACTAGCTCGAGTGAGCTGATTATGGGTCTCATTTACTTAGATCTATGTCATGGGTTGCAACATGATCTTTGTTCCGTCCTTAAAAAAGATATAGGTGTTCTTGTATCTGTCATAAGTAACACGTCGATCGAACAACCATGGTCTTCTAAGCAACAGATGTGAAGTTCTCATGGGGACGACATCGTACACTACTTCATCCTTATACACATTCTTAACACTGAACGGCATAGTTACTTACTCTGTGACGTATAAAGCACCCTTATCATGAAGACAATGTAGTTTGTAAGGTCAGGGGTACTTAGAGGTCGCCATTCCTAATCTTCACACAAAGGATCGTGTGATAATGTTAATACAACTTCCTCCATCCATAATGACAATGCACAGTTATCCTTTGATGGTACATTTCATATGGAAGAGATTCTCTCTTTTGTCTTTGATGGGAATCAGCCTCCGATTACATCTAAGCCAAGGTCGACCTGTTCGAAGCCAATGCTGACCTTCTAGAAGAAGATGCTGACCTGTTCTAACCCAAAGACAAATGGTTCAAGGTTGAAGCTGAATAGCTTTCACCGAAGTCAAGCAAATGATAAAAGATCGAGGGGAAGGAAAGGAGCCACTTGGCAACAAGTCTATCATCTACTAAGAAGATGAGATACTACAAGGTCGAGTACTTGAGACTAAAGAACTACTTGGCATAGCATCGAGAGACTCATACCAACTGATTCTAGAACTCGACAATTATGGGCCAACCTTTCTAGTGTCTTGGCTAAACACTGTAAGACTTCGAGGACTCCTTCTCGAACTTGCACATCCAATTGCCAACCTAGTCCAGTTTGGCTAATACTCCTTCCAGGACATACCAACTGACTGCATGTCGACTCCCCTTATAAAACGCATAGTTTTGTATTTTTGTACATGTTTTCCTTTATTTTATTTATAGGCACAATTCTTTAGGGTTTAAGGCCTTGTACGTTATTTACAGTTTTGCTACTAGGGTTTAGGACTTACTATAAATAGCAACATCTGTAAACATATAAAAAAGAACATCGATATACAAAATCAGATAAAAAGTATACTCCGGTGATTGGAATCTTTTCCTTTTTGAGCAAGGCTACTCTTGAGCTAGCATTTGTCGGATTATTGAGTATAGATTAAGCTCTTTAATCTCTCCCGTGTTCTTATCCATCTTATCCTCAAGATTGTGGCAAACCCCTTCATTTGAACTGGTTAGTAAGTTGCATCTAACCTTCACTTGAATCTAAAGCAACATTTAGTATTCGTGAGTTGTATCGAACTCTATTTCGAGCTCAAACCCCTTAATTGTGTTTGTGTCTTAGTGCGTGATATCCATTCACATTCACCATTGAAACCACCCCTCTCACTTCTTGTACGTCAAACCCATTCAACCCATTTTGACCCCTTTTTTGAGATCTGCTGTTGTTTCCTCCTTTCGATCTGTATCAATCTTCCTCAAAGTTCAGTAGGGAACTTAGTACTTATCTCAGCACTAAGGTTATCACCTTTCCCTGGTCGGCATAGACATAGGTCTCGTCTTCCTTCTTAGCTTCAATCCTTTCATCATTCTTCTCCTCTTTAATCTCGTTCTCATCGGTGCTATCTACTACATCTCTTCAGAGCACCATGGCATGTCGGTTTAGACACTCAACAATCATATGTTCAAAGCCCAAACATTTAAAGTACTTCACCTCACTTGTCGTCCATTTGAAGGTTTGTCATCTTTCATATGTCCTCGAGATTGGCCTAGCCTCAACTGGCTAACTCAGCCTTGTTAGCCTATTCTGCTATCGTCAGATTGGTCATTTCTCTCTTCAGCTCGGTATAAATAGGTCAAGGCAGAACTGGGGCTCAGGAAAATGTTGGCTTAGGTCTACTAAAAGCATTTCTCTTCTATTTTTCAACCTTTGGTGCTACCTGAATTGCTTCTTCCAAAATATAAAGCCTTTGCACTTCCATAATGTTGCGAACCTCGTATTTGAGCTCAGAAATGAACCTCAATACTATACGAGCCTTAAGTTCATCTACATCGGCTCAGATCATAGGCATTTAGAATTCTCTCACATAGTCATCATCAAATTGGCTTCCTTAGTGAAGTTCTTGTAGTTTGGCAAACGTGTCCTACAAGTAGGTTTTAGGTACAAATCTACCCTTCATCAATCTCTTCATCTCATTCGAAGTCCTTACTCCTCATCTTTACTCCCTGTCTTCCATCCCTTGCTCTAACTGCATTCAAATTTTTCCACCACATAATGGCATACCAAGAGAACTCAAGTATAGCAAGTTAGACCTTGACAATATTTGTATATCCATAGCAGTCAAACACTTTCTCCATTACCCCTAAAGATCAGATATATTACTGCTGTGCTAGCCTAAAAAAGTGTCATTTTTAGGGAGGGATTTTGAAAGAAAAAGGGGAACTATAAAATGGTTTTACTACTATTAATCAACCCTAAGCTTTTACTAAACCAAATGCCCCTTCTAAAATAGAATGAAGATCAAACAACTGTAGAGACATCCGAGGCCATTAAGGCCATGCACCAAAAGGTCGTAGAATAACCATGTTGAGTTGCCACCAAGCTTGATAGGTGAGACAAAGGACAAAAGAAAAAAGAATTTGAGCTAAGTGATTTGATATGGATCTATCTCAGTAAAGATCAATTTCCAATTTTGAAGAAGAGTAAGCTATCTCCTAGAGTCAATGGATTATTTAGAGTGCTTGAAAGGATCGATCCTAATGCCTATAAGAATGAATTACCCGAAGACTATGGGGTCTTATACTCCTCTAATGTTGCCGACCTCTATCCATATGTCCCCAAAGATGAGCAACAAATAGTTGAGCCAAATCCGATCCCAAATCTTAAACAACTTGGAGGGATGATAGGGATTGTGGACTAATCACTCGATCTCGAGCTTGAAGACTCGCCTATATGGTTCGCTGAGCTATCCAAAGAGAGTTGAGATTTGAAGAACATCATATTTTCCAATACGAACCACTAGGGTACTTTGGTCCGACTTCTCTTCGTCTTATTGAGAAGATTTCTAAGGTGCTTGACTAGTTACCAAGCTGACTACTTATTACCACGCCAAGGGCAAGTGTTGAATTTGCATATGGCCAAGCTAACATACATCTGAGGACGAGTTGCCCACTTTTGATCCAACTAGCCAAGGTCGAGTTGATGAATGGTCGCTTAATAGGCTAACCCTACTTGAGCCTTGAATAGTTGAGTTACAGAGCTATCGAGCATCCGACCTGATGCACTCTACTCAAAATCAGCTCTATTCGGCAAGCAATATCACCAAGACCACAGATTGGATAGTTGACATGTGTATCATTTTTTGATATCCATGCTATCCTTTTTTATAACTGAATATTCTTTTACCTATTTACAACTTTACCTTTGTAATCTATTCCCCTTTCATTTTCTAGTAGGAATCTTTTTTTGTAATTTACGTATATCTAAGACTTACCCTAATTGAGCCATATAAATACTTGTAACATGTAATAGCCACAGTAGTAAATGATATTGAGTTTTCAGACATATACTTTTGTAAGCTAAGTATCCTTTACTTGCTCTCAATTACTCTTATCTAGTCCATTATAAGCATAAATTAGTGACGAGTGCCCTCTAGCCACACTTGTACATAATATCAACTTTTCTTCGAAACCTTAAATGCCCCCTTTATGGAGAGGGCTGTAAGCAACGCTAGCTTTATGTCACGCCCCGAAGCGGCAGAGTCGTAACAGCCCCGCCGTGTAAACCACCCTGAGATAGAAGTTGGCCTCACAACCACTATCCTAGACCTGATCTACACAAGGCGTCCACAACTAACCCGCTTTGAAGTAGACAATTTGTAATTTAAATAAATCATTTATCTAAGAAAGTGAGGAAATATATATATGCTATAATTCAGCTATTGTAATTAAGGTTTACAATATTTCTCCGTAATATATTTCCTAGTTGTTACATTATTCAAAATGAAAAGTAATTCTAGAATAAAAACTTAGACCTTAAAATATGTGTTTATTCTTCAATGTTTTTCCTCACTCCCCAGGATCCAGCAGTTGCTAGCTTCGGAGTAATTGGTTGTCGCTTCTTAGCCAGCACCTGCATGATGTCTATAGGGATGTGAGCAACCACAGCTCAGTAAGTAGGGACGGAGGACTTAAAACTATACCATACACTCAACAAGGTTTTCAATCACTTATTAAATGCAATGCATGTGCAAGCAAATGCCATCGCACGACGTTGTCCGGCCCGTCGTGAGATTAGAGAAATTGCGCCCGCTCTAATCCGGGTTGAAGAGTTACCGTTAATGCAACAGCTCACGACCAAACCCAGGCTTGTGTAATGGAGACCTTGCTCCTCCTGCGACTACCTTCGAACCACTGTCTTCATCCCCGCCGCGACCTCCTCTCCTGTCACTTAGTTCGACTGAGGATGAAGAAGGGACCATTTTGCAATCCTGCGCTATCCCTTCCGAAGGGGTCGGTATTTGGCCGGAGAGTCCTAAATCCCTTAACGGGTTGCCATGCATGTTCGATTATGATTACTGGTTGTACATTTGATTAAGTCCAATTTAGGGTGATCAATCATTACATACAATTCATACAATATGCGCCAAAGCAACAAACATAATCATAGCATCACCCATAATCAAGCACATGTACGCATTCAACTATCTAACAAGCACAACCAAGCATAATCTTAAGCCTCCAAAATACAGCGTCGTATTAATCCCAACTTACCTCGACTCCTCGCTCGCTCACTCGAGGTCCGATTTGCTCAGGCCATCGCCGGTTATCCCTATAACACGAACGTGGTTTCAGCTTTTCATGTAAATATTATAGGTTCGTTTTATCCTACAACGCTTATTGTTAGGTTTTGTTTAAGATTTAATATGCCTAATTATCTAGATATTAAGTCTTTTATAATTATTCTAGGTTTGGGGTTAGGTTCAGGTTCGGTTTTCGCATTGATTTCTGAACCAGGTTTTTAGTTCGATTTCTAAGTAATGTTTTCGATTCCATCCCTAGAAATCCATTTCAATCCATAATGTGAAATTAATCACATCACTTCCCGATCTCCTAAATACCATCATTACCCTTTGTCAGTGTTTATTTTACTCGGTACATTTGAATTCATATCAGTGTACCGAATTCACTCCTAATGTGATAAATTTTTACATTTTTCATATAATTCCATAAATTCAAGTTTCCTATCAGATTTATTGTGCATTTTTATTATTCTCAAAATATCAATTTTTATTATAATATTTTCTATTTATTATATTTTCAATAATTACACATTATGCACATAATGCATTTCTAATATTTCTATTACCCTAATTACCATCTCTAAACACCAACTATTATTTCAAAATGTCTAAATCCATCCTAAATCAGATTTTACTCCAAATTTCCCTAATTTACAAAATTAACTATTTTTTCCTATTACTCATTTATTACATAATTAACCTAATAATTACATCTAACATCCTAAATGCTATAAGTATCATAATCCATCAGATCTTAACACCCTAAAAGATCTACTTATTCACTAAGTCAGAAATTAATAATTTAATTACTTAATTAATCCTAAATTACCCATTTTATGCCTCATTTTAGGGCCTAAAAATTATCTAAAAATTTCGAAAATTAATTTTTGTAAAAGGGCTTCATAGCACTGTTCTATATCATCTGAATAATCTACACAAAAATTTTGGGCTTGAAACTACACTCCTAAGGTCATTTATTTCTAAATCGAAATGTGCTCGGTTTTGCACGATTTCTTAGGGGCCATATATTACGGGATATAATTTCATCAAAATAATATTTTTCCTATAAACTACATACAGAAATATCCTAGAATAACAAAATTCATAATTTTCTAATTATATTTACTATTTTTACAAAAAATCACAAGATTCGGGCTGGAAATCGGACTTACCGATTTGGGTGGCTCCGGCCACCGCGGGCCGCCGTGGCCTTGTCGGCCGGCCTGGGCGCTGCCACCACCGTGTGGTGGTGGTGGCCGTCCACTTCCAGCTCCTCATCTGGTGTGAGTTCCTTTTAAAACCCTTAACTGCACAGTTTTTCTTATTTTTTTTATTTTCTGGATTTTCTCTCGAATTTTCAACTCTCTCTAATTTTCTCTGATTTGTATCTGTCCAAATGTGCTCTGTAATTTTTCCTACTATTTATAGGGCTTTGTGGAATTTATTGTGCATTAAATGGGATAAGACATTTGCCTTATCCCTTGATTTTTGGCTTTAATGTTGGCTTATTCTAATTGGCCGAATTTTTTCTTATTTTTCCCAACTGCCACGACCCAATTCTGGATGATTCATGATTTTTCCTGATTTTTCTTGATTTTTCTTTAATTAATTATGAATTTTCTTTAAGCATTTAGTATTATTTTAACATATTTCGCGTATTTTAAGTAATTACGCGTATTTTTATCTACACATAAATACATGTAGGGTACACGTGAACATTCCTAATTATTATTTTGGTCATTCTAAAATTTTTAGTATACATATAATCTATCTCTAGTAATTTATTAGTTATTATATGACACTTTTCGCCTTTTCGGTAATTAGCAATTATTATGCTTAAAATTTGAAAATTTTATAGTCTCTTATTTTATTGCTTATTTTCTTAAATTTAAGTTTACGGGGTCATTTTTACTAATATTCTTCTCAATAGTTTATAATTTGAGTTTGATCGGATTTTTTAGCCGATCGCCCTAAACCTTGGGTTCTAAGTTCAATCTTACGGTTACTTGGCTGAACTTTGGGGCTTACACTTTGCATTGGCTAAGGAGGCTCAGAGTAGGTTCGTAAGCTCTTTCCAACAACATGCTTGACCTTCTTAAATTGGTTCGATGACCTAAAGGATGTTATTGGTATAGGAGAGGAGGCATCTTCAAAGGGCTCTACTAAGTAAAGCTTAGGCGAAGTCGAGGATAGGCGAGAGGTAATGAAGAGGAAGAAGAGAACATGGCGGTTGATTAGGTCTAGGTGACTTTATTTTCTATTTTTCTAAATGCTTTTGTGTAGCTCAAGCTCAATGCTCGTTTCAATTGTTTTAGGTTTGGGGGTAGAGGGGGTTGAGGGTACTCCCCTTCCCCCCTTCCTTCCTTGATGTAAAGGACTGACTTGGTTAATGAAATCATCTTCGTGTTTAACTTGCCATTATTCTACTCTTCTACATTTATTGCCTCTCCTTTCTTTGTTATATTGTTGTTCTTGGCATTAAAGTGTGGACTCAAGTCTTGAAATTTTCCCAAGTCCCTTTGTATACTCATCATTTAACCCACTTCACTTCCTTATCTCCTACCTTATTCATTGTTGAATTTACTTAAGCATAACGTATTCGGATTGCATGTGGTTTGGTTTGACGAAGTGTAAAGTTAGCGGGTTGGCTCAGGCAAATCTCTGCTGACATTATACGATCTCTTAGGTAAAGTGTACCTTAGGTAGAGCATGCACCTAGTAATCATACCATCTTGAGCAGTGTGCCTTCTAGAAAGCATTTAATGTACATATGGTGCATTGATGTTTCACTAGGGGTTGATTGGCTACCATCCAATGTAGGCCATTGGGTAAGTGCTATGTGGATGATTGGGGTTATCTTGGACCCGCTATATAAAGGCTGTATGGGTCCATTGTTCCCTACTTTAGACAATTCCAACATTGTTCTATCAAGAGTCGATTAAGAGCTAATATTTCCTTTTGCTTCACCATAACCAAATCTAAGATGATTAGAGTGAGGGAAAGAGCATATGAGCTTAAGAGGAGGGCCTCGAGTCCTTGTTCGAGTGGTAACCGTAAGGTATAAAGAGTCACCTGACAGTAGGGGGTAGCCCTCGATAGTAACTAGGAGGTGTACATAGGCCTTTCGGTCAAGTTATCATCTGAGCCATGGTTGTTCATTCGAGGGCAAGACATCGGGTGTATATTCATCACTTGTTAAGGTAACTTCACCTTAAGGGACGTTCATTTGCATGAGGTTATAGGTGGAGCCTTCAAGTACTACCTCTCAAGTTCTCGTGCAAGCAGGGCCTCCTCGATGTTTATGATGGCATAAGAGGCCTCTTTCCTTACCCAAGTTTTTTCGACTAAGGCAGCTTGAAGGAGCTTGGTGGGATTATCTTAAGCTCTTTGTGCTACTCTATAAGTAGCGCAAATGGAGTAGGTAAATCAGTCTTGATAGTCCTTCGTAAGCTGCTCCTATGGATAGAAGGTTAGCTCATCTAGGTGGAATGGGGCCTACTTTTGAAGCTACTAAGGTTGCAAAGGTGTAGCCATCAGTTCAGCTAAAACTTAGGGATATAGTCATGTTTCCCTTGATGGAGGTTGTAAGCTGAATTGAAGTTGAGAGTAGACATCAAGACCTGGCGCTAAGCAATGAACTAGGAATTAACCTCACACCTTTTTTCTTTGTAATTTTCATTTTGCTTTTGTATGTACTTGGGGTCGGGATGTTAACTTGTAAAGCCTTGTAATACCTCTTCATTTAATGAAATCCTATTTTGTTTATACCTACTGCATGATCTTTTATTTGACTCACACTCTCTCTCTTCCCTTCCCTATTTGGAGTTTGATAATTTAAGGAGCGTACAAACACACCACCCTTGAGCAAGAAAACCGTTAAGACGATTTACATGCAAAGTTAAGTGGGCAATATATTCTTGGCTTCAAGAACTCCTCTATTGCTTGAACTTTGTCAAAAGCGCTTGCCTTCGTCAATAATAAGGGCCTTGATCCCTATGATGTTAGTGTAAATACCAACTCATGGTGTGTGCTCAGGGATAAGAATCACCCCGAGAGTAAGGGCACAGTGAGGACCTATGCTGGTGGTTGGTGTTGGCCCGTAGTGTTATATAGGTACTAACTCGAAGCCTTAATCCCTACAATGTCGGTATAGATACCAACTTAAGGGGCATCCTTAGGGATGAAAATCGACCCGAGTATGAGAGCGATGAAGACCTACACTAGTGGTTAATGCATAACACATAGTGTTAGTGTAGGTAATAACTCGGGGTGCATATTTGTGGATGAAAATTGACCTAAGCTTAAGAGAGTAACATAGGCTGCAATAAGCAAAGGATAATTCAGACAAGTGTAAGGAACTCGTTGTTGCGTTAATCATAACAAGGGTTACAAATGTCTCAAACACATTAAAAGACTTAGTTAAAAAAGGCCTTAAGTTATCCGCATTCTAGGCTCTAGGCATGGAATAGGGGGTCTCTAGCATGTCCGCTCCTTTGCCTGCACTTCTACAGCACATCGAGTCTTCCTAATTAGGGGTGAGTTTTTCATGTCCTTTATGTAAGTCGGTGGCCTTTAGTTTCCTATATTCTAGGTGTGCAGAATGGAAGACCTTGTGCTTTACTTTCTTGTTGTAATATCAAGCCATGCACTATTGATAAGCTGCTAATCGAGTGCGCGCAATGTCGCATATCTCTTGATGATGTCAAGGCTCACCTAATGAGCCATGTGGTTGGTAATTGCATCAACATTCTAGACCCTGCTTGTGGGTAGCTAAAGCTTGATAGGAAGGATAGCGTTCGATCCCAAGGATAGATGAAAAGGGGTCTCCCCCATGGAAGTTTTGTGAATTGTTCAACACGTCTAAAGTATATTAGAGAGTTCTTCTACCTAACCACCTCTAACTCGTTCGACCCTTTTCTTCAGGCCGCCAAGGAAGATCTTATTGATCACCTTGACTAAGTTGTTGGTTTGTAGATGAGTGATTGAGGGGTAATGGAGCCTTATGTTATGCTTCTTACAGAACTCCCAAAACTTTTTGCTATCAAACTATTTATCATAGTCGATGATCAATGCATAGGGCACCTTAAAGTAGGAGCGCATATGTATGTGAACAAAACCTTTCATAGCCTAAGCTGTGATGGTCACCATTACCTAGATTTCTACCTACTTGGTGAAGTGGTCGGCTACCACCAAAATGAATTGTCGACCTCAAAATTCCTTTAGGAATGGATCGAGCACATCTAATCCCCATTAGGCGAATGGTTAAGGGTTTATCATATGGTGTAAGTCAAAGCTCAATGTATGGGAGATTGAGGAATGCTTCTATCATTGGTGGCATTTCTAAACCGGGGCTTTAACGTCTTTTTTCATCATTAGCCAATAGTAACCTAGTCTTAGGACTCGAATATACAAAGCTTAAGATTATATGTGATTACTTCATACTACTGCATGGAGTTCCTCTAAAGTATAGATACCCTCCTCAAATCTAAGCACCAAAGGAACGGCATGCTATGGCCTCATTGATATAACATGCCGTTAATAAGTATGTAGTTGGCTAAAGCATAGGCCAACCTCCTTACTTACTCAATCTTTAGGTAACACTCCAGTCTTTAGATGTTCTATGATGGGATCCATTCAGCAAGGTTAAGAATCAATTGATCGGATTTCAAGGACCTCTTGTTCTCGTCCTTTTATGTTGCATTCAGGGAGGTACTGTATGAAGAGTAGTTTGTCACTATCATGTTGCCCGAGGATGATAGATGAAGCCAGTCTGGAGAGCCTGTCCACTTCTAAGTTTTCCTCTCGAAGGATTTTGTTAATCTTCCAAGAGGTTAACTCAATAAGGAGGCCTTGGACTGTTTAAAAGTATTTGCTCATTGTTTTCCCCTTGGTTTCATATTCTCCCCTCACCTAGTGAACCACCAACATAGAGTCTGAATAGACGTCTAATTTCTCCGCTCCGATATCCTTGGCTATCTTTGACCCTACAATGAGCACTTCGTATTCGGTCTCATTGTTACTTGCTAAAAAATCAAATTTCAGGGCATAGAGCACTTTTGTTCCATACAAGACTTGTAATGTTTTGTCGACCCTACTCTCCTCCTTAATAGAGGAGCCATCGTCATGGAAAGTCAATGTTGGTATCTCGACCTCTATATGTGGTTCTTCCTTTCTGGTGTACTTTACAATCAAATCAGCAAGGATTTGCACCTTGATTGCTTGTCGAGGCTAGATACTGTAGGTGCTAAGCTCGAGGGCATATTTCACCATTCTAAATAAGGTGTTGAGCTTCTGAAGAATTGCTCTGAGTGGTTAGTTAGTTAGGACAATGATTGGGTAGGCTTAGAAGTATGGCCTGAGTTCTCGTATATCAATGGGCACTACTAGCATAAATTTATCGATCTTGGTATATTTGGTCTCCAACCCTTGCAAGATGTGGCTAACATAATAAATTGGGTTATGTTCTTATCCATTTGCTTGCATGAGGACTAAATATAATGCTCTATCACTTACGGCAAGATAGAGATATAATCCTTCGACAAGGATAAGTTTGGAGAGCACTTGGGGGCTTTTGAGGAACTTCTTGAAGTTGTCATATGCTTGTTTAGAGAGCACTTAGAAGGGTTCTTTAGTAGTTTGAAGAATTTTAAGCATTTGTCAGCGCATCGAGTGATGAAGCGGTTTAAGGCAACAACTCTTCTTGTCCAATGTTGAAGCTCTTTTATTGTTTTTGCGGCTATCATGTCATAAACTACTTGGATCTTGTCTAAGTTAGCCTTGATTCCTCATTCAATAACTATAAAGTTGAGAAATTTTCTTGAACGACCCAATAAATGCATTTTTAGAGGTTAAGCTTCATCTAATAGTAGTAAAGAGTGTTGAATGTCTCCATAAGTCCTTAATGTAGCCTTTTCTTTCTACACTCTTAACTATTATGTCGATGACATATACCTCAACATTCCTACCTATCTATGGCTTGAAATGGTGGTGACTAATCTTTAGTATGTTCCCTTACGTTTTTTCAACCTAAAAGGTATGACCTTATAACAGTAGATGCCAAAGTTTGGGACAAACGAAGTGTGGACCACGTCCCCAAGTGCCATTTGGATTTAGTTGTAACCCAAGTAGGCATCCATGAAGCTAAGGAGGGCATATCCTAAGTTGGGGTTGACTAGCTGATCGATACGAGGAAGATGGAAACAGTCCTTAGGGTAGGTCTTATTTAAGTCAGTATAGTCAAGACACATATGCAACTTCCCATTGGTTTTTTTTGCGAGGATGGTGTTCGCGAGCCATGTAAGGTATTTCTCCTACCTTATAAAACCAGTCTAGAACAATTTCTAAACTTCTTGTTCAATCATTGCCTGACGCTCTAGCACAAAGTGTCACTTCTTCTACTCCACTGGTCAAATGGTATGATCAATGTTTAAGCAGTAGGTTGCTTTGAGAATGTTGATTATTCCTAACATGTCTTTAGGTATAGAGGTGAAGATATCTATGTTTCGGTAGAGGAAATCTATAAGCTTTATCTTTTCCTCCTCAAGTAGAGTTGCCCTGATTCGAGTGACCATTCTTAGATTCTGAACTCAATTTCTTTTATCTTCTTGATCGGTTCTCCTCAGAGAATTGGGTTCTAATCAATAGTAGAATCAATGTTCATGACGTTGTCTCGAGTCCAAGCCTTAAGGTAAAGGCGTTTAGATAGATTTTGACCTCCTTAAACTTCACCTACTCTTATTGATGTCATGAACTTGGACTTCAGGTATCATTGGCTAATAATCATGTTAAACTTTGTTATCCTTGGTTACCCTAGTACAACACTGTATGGAGACTAGTAGTTGACGACTACAAAATTGATGGACTGCATGGAAAATGTGGACCGTCACCAAGTCAAACCTATAAGGTGACGAGTCCCTTAGCTAACATAGGTTTACCACCCCTAAAACTTATCAAGCCATGGTATGGTTAGAGGGGCTTATCAAGTTGTTCTTTCATTGACTAGTATGCATGGTAGAACAAAATGTCAGCCGAGTTGCCATTGTTTACAAATGTTTGCAGTACCTCAAAGTAGTTGATTTCAACATTGATAATCAAAGCTTCGCTATGCGAGTAATCTATTCCTTGCTCGTTATTTGCGGTGAAAGTAACAGTAGTGTCAATCTTTTGCTTCTTAGTCATGATAAGGTAGACCTCATGGTTAGTAGAAGTGGAGGTAGTATCACCTATGAGGCTAGGGCTACTAAAAATGGTATTTACTATCCTCTTCAACCACAATGATTCTAATCATCAATAGTGTCATCCTTTTGTTAGTTCTATTGCTACTACTATTGTTGTTGTTCGATTTGGCAACACTAGGTCAGCTATTGGATTTGGTTTTCCCATCGGCGATCAAGTGGTCGATGCTACCTTTATGGATAAGGCCTTTGATCACGTTCTTTAGGTGGCAACACTCATTAGTGTTGTGGCTGTGAATATGGTAATAGTTGTACTATTTGCTAGAGTTAGTTGTGTTGGGTGCTTCTTTAACATTGGGAGGTTGAGAGAGTTGCTCTTGGACCTTGTACAAGATCTCTTCAAAGGGGCAGTTATGAGCCCTTAAAATCACATTTAGGGCAATCAAACCTAGATTGAAGACTTTTAAGGAAACTTATCCGATTAAGCCA
The DNA here is from genome assembly GCA_024138015.1 of Lumnitzera littorea. NCBI lineage: Eukaryota > Viridiplantae > Streptophyta > Magnoliopsida > Myrtales > Combretaceae > Lumnitzera > Lumnitzera littorea. The sequence goes on from JAMXBB010000007.1 coordinate 102,569,591, forward strand.
AATAGAAAAGTTAATTAAAGTGACCTAGTGAAGTTAAATTTAAAAAATAATAACTCAAAATTCTAATTTTACCTATAGAAATGTGATCATTCAATATAGAGTAAAAATTATCAAAATTCTTAAAATTGAGCTTGAAATTTCATAAGGACTTAGAAATTAGTTAATTAAGCTATAAAATGAAATAAAATAGTTTAATATATTATATGAGTATACATGTATTTTTGTAAGTATACCCAATATATATAATAATTATACCTATAAATTAATCTAAAATTACATAATTATATATAATATGAGATAAACTCATAAAAAATAATTATAAAATATATCTTAAAAATACAAGATATGTTATTACATTAGTATGTATAGATATTACATGTATCAATTGCATATGATATATACCCAAATATGAATAAAAACCACTAAACATTAATATATTAAACATAAATTATCAAAATACACTAAAATAATTATCAAACTTAATCGAAACTTGGAGAAATCACCTAAGAAAAATCTAGAAGCAACATGGCAAACATTTAGAATAGAATTTGGATGAGTTAAAGGTAACTCCTAAATTAAAGATACCTCATGCTTAATGGAAAAAAGAAAAGAAAAAATTGTTAGCCGATATTAGACACTGCAAATAAGAAAGGACTTCAAACATGCAATGTTTAGAATCTAAGGAAATAGTACAAAATTAGGTAAAATTTAGAAAAAATTCTTATAGAAATAAATAAAAAATAAGAGAAAGCAATACCCCTAGCATTTCCAACCCAAACCACTACCTAACAACAAACCCCACCAGCCACCACCAATACACCCACCACCCAACTCCACCAACAAACTCCCACTAACTGTCAACTACTGTAGCTCCAGCAAAAAGTTAGTCAAACTTCTGCCCTTTTTTCATTAAATTTTAAAAATTATTAAATTCACTTAGAAAATTATAAAAAAAATTATATTTATTTTATTTTAGATATGCTTTTGTTTCATATTTTTATTTTTGTAAATTTTAGAATATTTTATATACTTGCTTAAGAAAAAATCACTATTCAACTGAATTTTGACTTTCAAAATAAATGTATCAAATAATATAATTTTTATCTCACAATTTTTATGTAAAATACACATGATATATATGTGATTGCCACGTAGCCATATTTTTAATTTAAGTATTTAATGTAATTTTTAGCCATAAAAATTGTTAAAATTAGAGTGAAAATGTGAAATAAATAGGTTTTATGAAATTAATCGATGAGAATGACATATACTAACTTCTGATGATTTATAATGATGTTAGGATATATTGAAAATAATTTTGTATAAAAAGGATAATATTTGGTTAATTAAATGCAATTTAAAGGTAAAATTGCAATTACGAACACTTAGACGATAAACCTAATAGCATAGAACCATATACTGATTGAGTCCCCCATATTTTTAAGAGTCTATAGAAATTTTTGGAAGATTATTTGATGACCTAAGCTATTTATTACAAATTTATGTAGTAAAATAGATTAAATTACGAACCGAGGCTTGTTTTTAATAATAATAGGTTAAAATGTGATAAATATTGAAATAAAACCTATAGAGATATATGCTAGTCAGAATTAGTAAAATTGAATTTTTTAAATATATTTAATGATACTTTTATGACTAGAATATGTTATATACATATTAGAGTTAGATAATATCTATATTATTGAGTAATATTGGCAAATTATATAAAAATAATTTAATTACATAAAATAATTATAATATTGGCAAATTATAGGCATGTATAAGTATATTAGAAACTCGAAATATCCTTTAGAAGTCATTTTCCGACATAAAACTCATAACATGTATCATTAGGTATATACAAACCCAATAACACTACTTTTATTAAAATAGGACAATTTTGGGTAATATAACCTATATTTCTATAAATTTACGAAAATTTATGTACTACGATAATTTTACCATAATTGAAACATGATTTAATTGATTAAAAGTACATTTCGATATGATCGAAACGATATATTATATTTAATAGTACAATTGCGTATATTATCGATACTTAATAACTTAACTTAAATTATATACTAAAACTATATTCCTTTATATAAGGAAAATGATAATACATTTTGGATATATAGATATATATATATTTATATATGTATATATATATAGCTGTTTAGCAGAATATTTAAATAGGACTATAATGTTTTTATAACTCCTCGTACCCTAAAACCCAAACCTATACTCTATCCGAACACTCAACAACCCTCATGTGACCAAGCCACCACCACCTCTGTTGACTCCTTCTCCAAACACCTCAAACCTCCACTAAAAGTCGTGGCATTAAGCCTAACCACCCTAAATCCAATCCAAAACACACAAATTCCAACTTTTCCATTCATTTCAACACTTAAAACCAACCTAGAAGCAACCTCGACACCCTAACCTTTGTTGTGCAACCCGATCCGAAGACCCTACTCCGACCTGAAGTTTGACCCATTCGATTGTTGAAGCTTTGACTCGCATCCCTATCCTTGTTTCAGCCTTTTTCATTTTCGATTGTTTTGTATCTTTTTTTTTTTTTTTTTTTGTAATTCAATATGTTATTGCAACTAAAAGAAAAAAAAATTCGAAAAAACAAAAAGAAAAAAGAAAGAAAAAAGAAGGGAAAAGCCAAAAAGAAAAGAGGGGCTTAGTTTAGTTTTATTTTGTATTTTTGACCAATACATAAATAAAAAATAGATATAAAATAAAATAAAATAAGGGAAATAATATAAAAAAAATAAAAAAGGAAAGTGTTTTATAACTTAGAAAACCTACTTTTCAAATAAATCAACCCATTTTCTAAATTATGACTACTTAAGAGTTTCTTAAAAATAAAACCCTAATTAAGACCATTTAGAGAAAATTTTCTTAAAGAAATTGAAATGGATAAAAATGTAAACCCAATCTTTTTCAAAAATTAAAATCAACTAACCCATTAAAATTTTTATAAAAAATGAACTATGAAAGCCTGATCTCGAATAATGAGTATGTAGCCACTCGTACGCAAATATTAGGCAACATAAAATATGGAAAATTTTCTTTTTCCTTTTTTTGTAAATATTTGTTTGATTTATCTTTTTTGTAGATTCAATTTTATTTGCTTATTTGAATGTGAATGGATATGTTTTTTAAGGGAATATTGAAAAATAAATCTAAATTAGGAAAGTTAAAAGTAATATCCATTAAGGGTTTAAAAAAGTTAGTCTTTAAACTCAAAACTTTTGGTTTTTGAACATTTTTTCTAAAAACTAGTTTTTTAAGCGAACCAATAGCTAGGTTAAATCGGTCCACTCAATCGATTTAACCTAACCTTTTTTTTCTCAACTCCGATTGAGTGGCGACTTTAAAGGATTTTCAAAATACATTTAAAAATTGAATTTTTCTTAACTCCTAGTTAAGGGTTAGTATTAAACAGGTTAACGTTTAATACTAATCAGCTTAAGGAAAATATTTAAAAAATTGGTAAAAATCAAGCTTAACAATTGTGATAAGAGTTAAACTCCTTAATGTGTTGTTCTATATTATTATTTCATTTTGTTTTGTTGTAAACTTATCTAATCACCCTTAAATGGAATTAAGCGTAATTTGATTACTAACTTAACTAGACATTCATAGCTACCTTTAGGGGGATGATTAGTAGTGTCAAGCCAAATACTGACTCCCTTCAATGAGGATAGCTAAAATAGTCATGTTCCCATCCTTAATTAAACTAAGTAACAAGCGAAGAGGTCATAATAAGAGTAGGGTTATGGTTCGAAGGTGGTCATGGGAAGAAAGTGTTCACCATTGTAGAAGCCCAAGTTTAGTTTAATTTTGAGGCACAAAAAAACTCCTCAATCTGGATTAAAGCGGATGTAATTTCTTTAACCTCATAATGGTCTAGATAACATTGTGCAATGTTTCAAGTAATTGATTGCATTACATTTCATTATATCATATTTAATACCCTTGTTTATGATTATGTGGTATTGTTCTGACTCCGTCCCACTTACTAAACTAGTTGTACTCAGATCCTTATAGACTTTTTTACATGTAATGAGTGAAGGTCAGAATGTTCAGATATCATCACCACCAGGTTAGTGTGTAATTGGTTAGGAAAGTGAGAAATGAAGAATCTATTGAATCTGAGCTTTCGATTTTTCTTTTCAGTTTTGAGAAAACTAACTAAGAATTCCTTAGGATACCCACTAGTTTTGAGAAAACTAGCTTTCGATTTTTCTTTAAACTTGTAGCTTTTGATAAACTCTGATTGTAAATTATAACTCTAAGTGTAAAACATTTATGTAAATACTGTTATGTTATGAGACAACAAGTTATACAGAACAAGTATTTTATAAAGTTATACCATAGGTTTGATCATTTCTAGGTATCGGAATGGATGCTTTAAGCCGGTTGAGTCATATACAACTTGTATGAACTATATTTATGATAACAGTTGTAAGGTCAGCTTCTATCTTAAGTTAATTTGTACGGCAGAACTGTTACGACTTCTCCTATTTGAGGCGTGATAGCGATTGAGAAGTATGCAAGAAGGGTAGTCCTTGAAGGTTGCCTGGTATATTTCGAGCCCAACTGATCTTTGACTAAGCCTTGGACATTACTATTAGCTTTAAATTTAGCTTTAACAACATCTTCCTAGGTGACGTACTTCTTAGCTACCCTCATGAACTCAATGAGTGAATCGAGTTTGTTAAGAGATACAACATCAAAGAGTTTCCCTTTAGGGTCAATCCTTATGATCAAAACCTAAAAGGTTGCTCTCGTATCGAGCTTAGAGACTTGGAGCTTTGCATAGTTAAAGCATTACAAGTATGCACATAAGGACTCGTTGGGTTGTTGTCTCACATTATAAATTATAGAGGAGTGCTTACGTAGGACTTTTGAACTGAGGAACCGATGCAAACTGCGGCTAAGGACAAACAAGGCTAGTCTCAAGGATAAGTCTAAGCTTGTCAAAAGCTTGAAAAGAATAATGAGAAACTCGCAAAAGAATGGAAATGAAATGAGAAGTAAGCAAACCTATGAATAACTCTAAAGGATACGATGCACCAATAGAACTTTCGAAGACTCACGATATAGCTCGATATGACGTACGACTTGATCTGTTGAGGTTACTCACTACCTAGCCTTGCTTAAAGATTAGGATAAGAGTTAAATGAGAGTAAACAAACAATATTTACGAAAGGAAAATATCTAGTATATTAATGATAATTTGATGATTATGGCTACATGTATAATGGGTATTTATACCGGAGAAATTAGGGTAACTTGCCTAAAAATAGAAAAGACAGAAAAGAGTATTGTCCTAAAAAAAGTAATATATAAAGAATACAAAAGGATAAAAATGAATATTCAAGAAAATTAATGATTAGTATAGCAGATTCTACATGTGGTCCTAGACACGTAGTAAAAATGCATTGGTGATGCTGTTGGAAGATGCAAACAAAACAGTATAAGCTGGTTAGATGGCTAAGTAGGAGTGCCGAGTAGGCATGGACTTGTTTGAACAGGAGTAGCTGAGGATTAGTATAAGGCAGCTTTCTTAGCCTCTTAATAAGAATGATGCCAAGCAAGTAGTCTACTTGAACATGACCGAGTAGGTATGCAAGATTTGGTTGTTGTCAAGGCATTCTTTAAGTTGACACACAATTTGCAAGAGATAGGTAATCATTCGGCACGATATAGAGAGTCGATCAGCAGCAAGGAGTTACTCAGCCTTGGCAAGAGTCGACTGGAGAAGCAGGATTTGCCTTACCAATCTCTCTAGTCCTCAAGCTCAACTGTGGGTTAAAGGCCCAGTAGCATGAGTCCTATTAAGAAGTGCTACTGGAATTTGCTCACCAAGTCATCAAAGGATGTGATGGATCCATCGACAAAGGTGTTAAACCATAGCAAGGCTGCCTTTGCTAATGTGCCAAGGAAAGCTTTGCAAATGATGGCATCAGAAAAATTGTAGAGGTTCATTATGGTTCCAAAGTAGACTAAGTAATCATCTAGATCACCTATCTCATCGTATGTGTTAAGGTAGGGAAGCCTTGTACTTGGAGGTAGAGTTTCCTTAAGAATGAGTGGTGCAAACAAACTTTTTACTGTTGACTAATGTGATGCTTGGGCCGATGACTCAAGTCTCTTTTGGTCATCCTAGATACGTAACTAATGTGCTCATTAAGTTCCTCGACGTTCATGTCATTAAATGCCTTTGGAGATCATCTTAATGATAAGTCTTTGCTAGGTTTATTGGTTGCAGAACATTCGCCTTATGTTTGCATTTTACCGCGATTGCGGTTCAGTCGATCACACAGGTCTTTAGATGCTTGCCGATCATGCAAAACTTGGTTATGTCAATGCGCTAGGCATGAAGTTCAAGGGCTATTGTTTTTGTTCAGTTGTAATGATGAGCTAACTATTGTTTTCTCATATGGCCTTTTTTAGGATGAATTTTTCAGCAAAGCTACATCCTTGTGAAGGGCTGGGTTAGACTCCTTGGTCTTACAATTATCTTTAAGTAGTTGTTGGACAAGCAATCTAAGTTACTAAGTAGGATGTGTTAGTAAATGCCAAGGAGGGACAAGGGGTAGGTGCAACTTGTTACCATTACCCCATTATGATGTATTGTCATTACCCAATTGTGAAGTGTATGGATTGTTATTTTTGCTCTTAGCCATCTTGTGTGGAATGGCCTAAAATGGTAGGAGCTAAAATGTTAATTGTAGTTGAATCAACAAGAAGAGATGGGTTATAATGGGCTTCAACTCCTTGGAGAATGTTCAAATAGGCTTTAATCTGAGTGAGCTCCTTGCTTCTCATCACTTGCAAAAAGACCTATGTAGATGTGTCCACGAGGGCCCTCTAACGCTCAAGTTAGTAAGGAGTATAGAGAGATAAAGATTAAAGGCCAATCGAGTACTACCAATCCTCAAGGATGGTGCTCAAGTAAGAGTGCTAAAAGGAATGTTGAGTGTATGAAGGTTTAAGAGCTAAATCCCTTTACCTATTTTCTTCTTGCATTATTTGTAATGCTCCAGTCTAAAAGCAGTGAATAGCTAAGTCAACAAACAATAGTGGGCCTATTTCAACCACTTGGCCCAAAAGTTTCCAGCTTATGTGTTGATAAAGTATTCACAACCATAGTCTTATAAACTAATACCACAATCTTCTATAATTCATGTGAGACACTTAATCATGGGGTCTCATAATCTCCCCTCCTTAAACACACAACATTCTCGTTGCAAAACCTTACAATTGGGCCTAAATCTTCCCACCTTTTCGGTATATAATTCGGGCAACCCACTACGTATAGGTCATCCTAGAAGTATGTAAGGAGTCATTCCCTAATAACACTCCCTACCTTCTTCAAACCTTTTCTCTAAACTAGAGCCAGATCCAAATCATCTACTTATGGTAGGGGGTTTGCTCCGATACCATTTGTAATGCCTTAGATCAAAAGCAGTGAATAGCCAAGTTAACAAATACTAATGGGCCAATTTCAACCACTTGACCCAAAAGTTTCAAACTTGTGTGTTGACAAGATATTTACAACCATAGCCTTATAAACTAATACCACTATCTTCTACAATCCATGTAAGACACTTAATCATAGGCTTTCATACTATTTATAATGTAAGGAGGTATAACTACCTAGACACATGTCAACTTAAGATTCATCCGTACTTGGCAATGAGTAGAGGATATGCATTATGGAGGTGGTAAGGTAGCTTTGGGAGTTAGTCGGCCATGACCACGTTAACAACTACATCAATAATCTGGGGATCTAACATCTTCAGGACATGTTGGGTATGCCGATCGTACTACGAATGTTAGGACATAGTTAATGAGTCAAGGTACGACGTTAATGTTAGAGACAACAAGGGATGAGGAGATAAGATAGTGGTAGCACAAGCACATCACAAGCAATGAGATGGGCCTTAGAAGGAGCTTGTGGAGGCAAGGAGCGTCTTCACTCCTTGTACTCGGGCTAAGTGGTGGAATGATACTTTGCATCCCTATCTTGGCCAAACTATTGGTAGAGTCCTCGATTATAGGGCAAGCCTCAAGGATGGTGCTTGCTAGAGTCAATGTTAAAGTCCTTGGGATCCAGTGCTCAAAAAATGGATCTTTACGGGGCTTAGAGATGGTAGAGACATCTGAGTAAGTTGGAATACTTAAAGAAGGTAAGGAGTTCGATCCTTCAATCGCCAATAGGCTTTCAGAGATCTCTATTAGAGCTAGGCCTTTGCTAAGGCCAAAATTAGGTATTAACAATATTAAAATGGTGTCAATCACAAAACGAAAAATCCTAAATGGAAAAAAGTTCCTACTAATAAAAAATTATAATTAACAAATAGCATGTGGCTTTTGAGTTAACTCTAATGTAAATTTGAACGTGAAAATTTGAACCTTAAACCACAAGCAAATTGCAAGTCATCAAATTCCACTTGAATAGTAAGTTAACTTACAAACCTAGAAGCAATGGCGAATTAATTCACATACTCCACTCGAAATGCAAACTCAAATGATTAATAAAGAAACTCTAACATCAACAAAAGTCAAAGGGCAAGTGGAAAATGAAGGAGGCATCCAAACTACAGAGCTGACTAAGGAAAATATTACACCTTCACCATTGAATTCCAACCCTAAGATGTTAGAAACTTTGATTTAAGGCTAATTGATTGATTTATGCTACTGTATGTATGAGTGAAGTGTATGTCATCATTCAATCTTGTTAGGCTTATCAGAGTTATGGTAGGAGCAATGGTCGCAGGCCAAGTGTAAGTGGTAGCTTGTACGACACTACTATTGGTGGTGTCTTGTGTCTTGTGTAGGTAATAGGTAATAAAGTGCGATAGGTAATAAGTCCAATGGTTTGCTTATGACAGTGTAGTATGCAATGCATAAGCATGGTGTATCGTTCTAGTGGCGTACCTATTATGGGTATTCATTTGAAAAGTTTGATGAGGTCAGTTTGGGGAAAAAATTGCTCTTGCATGGAATCTTAAATCTTAGGTGAGATATAAGAATCTCTATTAAAAAATTTTAAGAATTGGAATTCCTTGAAAATTACTATTACATGGGGTAAAAACCAACTAAACATGGTAATAGAAGCTACATTAGGAATAAAGAGTGAATGACAATTCCATTCCTCCAAGTAAACAAGGTGTGAGGGAACGACTATAAAACTTCTAGTTGTAAATAACTTGCTTAGAAAGCCATTATTGTGAAAGGCTTCAATTTTGATTACAAAGCACTATTTTACAAGCCTAAGATCTAGCTTTGAAGTATAATAAGATCTTGATAATAAATTTATTGACTTGTAAAGTCAATAATATATTAAGGAATGTCATCTAAATAACATAAGAGTTCCATGGATATACAATGTAGAATGTAAATGTATATATATTTACATAAGACCCTAAATATATGTAAATATAAGTAAAAATCAACAGGTGAGGCTAGATTATTTATGCCCAATTTCATGTAGTACTTTGTTTTGATGAAATAAATGATTTATAAATACATTCTTAGCAACTAGCTTTGCTATATGAATTTTAATTTTAATTTTCAAATACCAAAATGATATTGTCTTGTGATAAATGTTTATCATAGGTTCCTTATAACATATATTTTACATAAATCATATGACTTCTAGATTTAGGTTAATGTTATAAATGGTATCTAAACTTCATCAAAATGTGCAATTTGCTATTGGTACCTTGAAAGGATTAATTTACTACCTAACTAAAGTTCTTGTAATCGTTTTTGTTACTTAAACCACCTCTATTAAATCCGTTTACTAACATAGATATAAGGATGAAATAGGAATTAAATGTTTCAACCACTCAAGTTGAGGATAGCCTTGCAGCCATTTGTAGGGAGTTATGTGACTCCTTACTAAGGGGACTCAACTACTATCAAATCCTAAGGTGGTAAGAGTGGCTACTTAAGATGAAGTGGGTTGTGATCTACTTCAAAAAGTAGGTTATATGAACCACTAGTGGCAATAGATCAATTTATGATTCATCTTTATATCTATATCAACAAATATACTTAATAAAGTTAGTTTAAGTAGCAAAAACAAACACAAAAACTTCAATTAGATGGCAAATTGAACTTTTTAAGGTATAGCTAATAAATTACGTATTTTGACAAAGTTTATGTTCCATTTGTGATATTAACCCTCTAAATCCACATATTATGGTACTAACATCATCTTGGAAAGTCACAATGACATGACTTCTAAACAACCATGGTAGAAAAGTCTTTTAGTGGGAAAAATACGAAATTTCTCAACCTCATTAAATTACTTTATTTATTTAGTTCTCTAATCTACATTTCTTTTTTTTTTTAAGCCATTTAAATTTTGTTATTTTTTTCTTTTAATTATTTACTTTTAACTATCTTATTTTAGTGCTCCACAATTTCAAAACGATTGGAACTAGTTACTTATCTTGTTCATTAATAATCTTTTGAAAGGGGAAAAAGTACAAATTTAGCCCTCAACGTTTGGCATTTTTTCTATTTAAGTCCTAAATCTTCTCCTCAGCGTTTACAAACTTTTATAGTAAGTCCTACATTAGTTTTCTGTTAGGTATGATACATGGCACCCTCTTATTAGTCTCCATGCTTTTCATTAAATAAATGATATAATAAAATATTAAAAAAATTTATAAAGTACTAAAAATAAAAAATTGAAGAAATTTATTTAAAAAAAAACAAAAAATCATTAATGATCACAATAAGTATTCAAAAATATAATAATATATATGCACATATATATGAGATAATGAATATTCAAAATTAAATTAAGTAAACAAATAAAAAAAATTTAAAAAAAGCAATAAATACAAGAAATTAAAAAAAAATTAACAAAAACAAAAATCATCCCCACCATCTAAGGCCAATGGCTAGCCACTTAAAGGCTAGAGAGCCGACAACCACCTATAGAGGGTTGTACGACCTCACCCAAATGTGTGTTTACCATCCATTACCATTGATTTCTCTAAATTTTTTTTTTTCACTTTTTATTCTCTTTTTTTTTCCAAATTTTTTTAGCTTTTTATTACTTTTCTTATTTTTTAAATGTTTATTATATTATATATATATACATATACATTATTATCTCTTTTTAAATATTTATTGCATATATATTTTATTAATTTATTTATTTTTAATATTTCATTATATTATTTATTTAATAAAAATATGCCCAGACAAATAAGATGGTGTCACATGTCATTGCTAATGGAAAATTAATAGCAAACTAATGAAGGACTTGTTTGCAAACATTTACAAACATTGAGGGCTAAAATATAAAAAATTAAACATTTAGGATACAAATAGAAAAGATATTAAACAGTAAGAACTAAATTTATACTTTTCCCTTCAAAATAAAGAATAATGTTAATAAAACACAATAGTTTTTATATCGTAATGAATCTTAAAGTGTTTATCCTAGAATTAGTTTATTCTTGCAATGAGATGATAAACTATCATTGAAAAAGAAAAGATCTAACTAAATAAATAAGAAAATGAAAACAGGAAGTCACTAATTTAATTAACTTAACTAATGTATTAACACATTGGTAGCTTATGATGATAGGGCCCAAAATAAATAAGGTTACATGGCTTCAATCTATAGTTTATCATTATCCTATAGTACATCCTTCCAAAACACGAAACCAAAACTGTAAGTAAACGGTGAATTTTTATATTAAAAAATAATGCACGGTACATTTTTATCCAAAAACAAAATAGTAAACAATAGTTGGTTATGCTAAATATTAATAATTTTTAAGGTATTAATTTAATATTGCATGAGGTTTAAAAAAAAACAAAGAAAATTATCGGTCGTTCAATCATTGTAGGGTTCCACTTTTGATCTTCAACTAGACGACATACAAGAATGATATACTTTTTCACCAATAAAGAGATAATTTAATCCAACTTAAATATCAGTACTACAAATTAAACATTAAATAATTTCTATTTTCTATGGTATATTTTATGCAATGGATATAATTTTACCATACGTGTGGTAATAAAATACAAAATATGTTAGCAATTCAAGAATTTCTTCGATAATTCCAACAGTATCTTTCAAACCTACGAAAGGAATGTAAACCATCTAACTAATGCAACAACTTATGTCCTTGAAGATATAAAACATACCTATACTTCGAGTTTCAACTATTACAGCGAAACTTCAGAAACATATAAGCATGCATATGCACAACGAGTTTGCAATGCTTATCTCCTTGCATGGTGTAGGCTAAAGTGGGGCTGATGACATGCAGCTCCAGGAGTGTCGAATGAGGTTTGAAATTCACCCATTCTCTAAAGATTTACACCTCTCGTGGCGATTTGTTGTTGGCGAGTCTTGACGGCTGGGGCAATTTCTATTTTTTCACGTTAAAGTTAAGTCGTTGCTGAAAATAAAATCAATGAGGCACCACAAATAGACCTAGGCATGGGTTGGACACTGTTTTCAAAGTGTTAGAATCATAATCGGCTCGTGAAGCCAGTTTACGATGCAGTTCAGTTCTAAGATTCGTGATTCGGACTTTTTTTTTTTCAGTTTTATTATTTTTTATCTTTTTCCTTCTTCTCGATGGACATCACTTATTTCAATTTTGTTATCTTTTCGCCATTTCCAAACCAAACTTTTGTTATGTCTTATCATTTATTCCTCCAACCCCTTCCCTTTCATCACACCCCCAAGCCCCCACCCACTCCACTTCTCATCTCTCTTACCCCCAACTCTCTTGGTTGAATTATTAAAAAAAGCCATAATAGCTTGACAAGGCCCCTTCCCCTATTGATGGGAAATATTATGCTTTGCCAATTTTTCTTAGTTTTTAAATCTTAGGATCCTAACCTGGTCAACCCGTCAAGTAAGAACCCTTTGCCCTTATTGGACTAGCAAAACCAGCAGGCCTTATGGATGGGTTGATACTGTATGGTAGGTGCCGATGCTTGTACCCATGTCGGTTCTGGTTATAAAACCAGTGGTGTAGTTTAAGGGTAGGTCACAATTCTAACTCGCCCCATCCTATGCCTAGGAGAACCACAAGATTATAAATAAGTTATTTCATCACTATGTAGATTTTTATCCAATATAAATTATATTTGTATTAAGCTAAGACCATTATAATTTAGCGGTATAAAAACTGATCTCCTAATAGGATGATTAGGTTCGAATCCCTCTTCTCTTAATGATGCATCTTTGAAGTCAAACATATAGAGGAACACTACAACGGAAGGGGTCGAAAAAAAAAACAAAAGAAGATTAGCAAAGTTCGGGCAACTACCGATTAGACATAATATACCAATCGATCCTACTTAGCCTACAATTCACCGGACATAACTCACTGGTCCGAACTATAAGGTTACTCGTCACTACTGTTTGCTAAAGAAAATAGATAAGAGTCAAGAGTAAATGAGAATACTAGAGTTGCTCGCAAAGAAAATTTGTAATAATTTGGTAATGTGTTGATGATGTCTGTATACAAATAAATGAGGTTTATATATTGGCCCTACTAGGGTTACGAGCTTATATGGAAAAGACACAAAAAGGTTATGTACAAATTGAAATACATGAAATATACTAAAAAGAGTAAAAAAGATAAAGAATATTCTGTATAGAAAAAGTAAAAAATCCTTCTAAACTATTATGCTAGAAGACACGTGTCACATGGTAGTTAGCGTCTGAGTATGATACAATTTAGACAAAGTCAAGAAAAAAGAATCTACAATCAAAGCCTACTTGATTTGGTTTAGGTCAATCAAGGATGTCTAGATCCCTTCAAGTCGAGCATTTCGCAGCTCAACTCAAACTAAGGTCGGATGTTGGCCAACTCAGGAGCATAGTCCAATCATATGTTTGAGGCTAGGCTACTCGAATGTTGTCTAGGTCTTTGAAAGAGCTCGGCGATATGTATGGTTGCTTGGAAGGTTAGTTTGTATGCTTGGCAAGTCGGCATGTTTGCTTGGCAACTTCGAAAACTATGTGGCATACGAGAAAGCTTGGTATTTAGGTCAATAGTAAAGTGAAACATAGAAGTCAGAGTAGAAATCCCGGTCTAGATGTGGCTTCAAGCTAATATTCTTCGTGCGAGTCCCTGGAGTCCTCTAACTCGACTACGCTTGATTAATTCGAGGAGTTGATTCATATCATCTAAATTGTAATATGTAATGTTGTTAGTAAAATATATATATATATATATATATATCATGTTGGTGTTAATTGTATTGAATAATGTTACACGTGTATCATACCACCAAATCAATTATAAGCATGAATATTTTGTTTGCAATTGTTTCTCAAAAATAATACATTTCATGAAAATAATACTAAGACACCGTTTCATACGAGGAGTAGAAAGCCCCATATACAATGCTCTCGAGCCTTATTGGGACATGAAGCATATATTTACTTTCCTTATGAAAGGATATAGAATATTAATTTTCAAATTTTAATGAAGAATACTATCTATGTTTGCATACGAACCACCATAAAGACCATATAAGTAGCACAAACTCCTTTGATGCAATGGAGACTCTAAAGGCTTTGTTGGTGTATCGTCAAGATCTCCAAGAGGTACTAGACTCATCTAAGGAGCTGGCTCGGATTGAGTTACACCCTCTCCCATAGACGAATATAAGTAGCACGAACGCCGCTTATGAGGAACCCAAGGAGTGGTGTTGGAACTCTTAAGTCATAGAAGAGCTGGAACCAGCCATAGAGCTAAAACTAACTTAGAAGCTAAGACTGGTATTGTAGTTAGAACCAATATTACCTAAGTTGACAAAATGCCATTCTTAGCATGGCGCTTCTTGGTTGTGGCCACCATAACCACACCTCTATTGAGCAACTCTTCCTCAAACTTTAACTCTTCCTCTAGGTAAAGGGCGAGGATGCAAGGTAAGATCAAGGGCAAGTGCTCCCTATTCCTCATTTGGCACCTCCTGATCATACTGTTGGTCATGTACATGTTGAGGATACAGTATAAGTCCATTATGCTCCTCAATAAACTGTAGCACTTTTTCTACAACGATGAGTTCGGATGGATAGTCTCTCGCTAACCATACATCAAGAAGTAAGTCCACCTGAATTGAACAAAGGTGTTTTCGATTAATATATCATATGATATCTATACATATACAATGCAAATCAACTGGGGCGGGAACTTACTAGATGTCCTATAACAGATCCTCGATGGGTTATATAACGACGCGTGATTTGCCTATACTAAGACTAATAGTTAGGGTCAACCCTACTAAAACCTTAGATCTAGACTAGGTAAAGGTGGTGATCAACCCATAGGTATATATAGTGGTCATGAACATATAACAGTCCACATTATCCTACCTCGTAAGTCAATCTGGTGGAGGCAATCACTAGTATCAATGTCCTATGGAGGTACCTTGTACCTACCAAACTAATAAACTAAACTATTGGTGAAATACCACTCTACTATATGGAAGCAAACAAGTGGGACCCAAGCTGTTTGTGTCTACCACTTGACGCTGTATAAGTAAGACGATAGCTAAATTAACTCCTCAAAGTAGGGTTCCCAAACCAACTAACAAGATTCACATTGTAACGAAATGAACGTGAGCCGTAAAGGTAGAAGTACATAAGAAAGGAGATAGTTTACCATACTTAATGTGCGATCTGCAAGCCGAATGTAGTGTGGTAGGCATCAACAACATGGTTGGCATGTTGGGTAGTGTCGCTACTCTAGCCTCCATCAAGCCACCAATGGCCTCCCCTCAACAATCATGAAACAGTATCAACTAATTAGAGCGATGTAAGGGAATCTACCCTATGCCCAAACCTGGAGAAGATCTTCCTCTGCAAAATCCCATATGCGTCTGTCCGAGCAATCAAGCACAGCTGTCTATATAGACATACCAAACATGCAAAGCCTATAGGATCGATACAAGTATAGTGTCCTTCTAGAATTGTAACCTCCATTTACAACCATTATCCTTTTCTATATGGTGTCTTGCATATATAGTTTTGTTCTATGTGTCAATTTGAAAATTGCAGTAGTTCTTAATGTGGAACCTCTTCGCCATCTAAGCAAGATCATCTTTATTGTTGAGCACCATGCCTACACTTAAGTCATCACTTGTGTTGATGTTGCTGCATATTACATTCACATCCTACTTAAATGTAACATAGCCATTACCATCACAGCTAGTGTTTAAAAAAGGGATTGCATCCTTAATAACCTCGTCCATTGTCCCATTTTGTTGTGGAGATTCTTGAGCTTAGGTGGTGTGCATTATCACTTGAGCTTCTCAAGGACACTTACTAGGCATGATCTCACTAGTAATACTAATCGGTACATTACTAGCAACAAACTCTAGATTCACCTTAGGATCTCTTACATCCTCTCCATCATCTTTTCCATTGTTGAGTCCAACACCACACCCACCCTAACCTAAAAATAAATAAATAAATAAAATCATCTTCTCCATCATGCTCTTTATCTCCCTCTTCATTGCTATTTATGCCCATGGACATTTGCTCCATAAGGGTCATACAACTCTTCATGTTCAATAATCGATCCTAATGCTTCATTAAGTTCCCCTTCAGTAATGTCAACATGCTTAAGGGGATCATGCCTCTCATTCACATTTGTCATCACCATAATGGTTATCATAGATTGCACTAAAGGTGTTGTAAAGGTTGAATTATTTGCTTGAAATATGTTATGTTTGAGTTGAAGACTTGACTAGCCACATTGCCTAATGTACACCTCTTAAATGCTCCATTCCCTTAAAAGATTTAGTTATCTCAATAAAATTTTCAATATATTCTTCGTCTTTAATAGCAATCAACCTAAAGAAACTCCCCCATCACAAAAGAATTGATTCATGTGCACAATTTTGACCCTAAATGGGTCAATTCCAATGCTTGCACAAATCCTTACAATAAGTGAGAGAAGTTGCATCCTTTATCATCTTCAACTTCTTAACGAGCTCTCTATCTTACTTCAACTATGTTTTGCCACTCATGATATTTCCATAAGCATAGATGATTAGTTTCACATATCCCACCATTTTCACCCTAATAATATTATGAACAACCAATAAATTAGTTCATATAACACCCATTCTCCAAACACTAGCAGCATGTTTACTTTATGAAACTGGAATTCTATTGCCTCCTTATTCCTTATTATAACGTTCAGTTAGTTTTTTATCATAGAATCGCAATTTCGTAGGAATCTCTATTACTTGAAATCAAGTAATAGGGATTCCTTAATTCAACTAAGAAATTACGATTCTTCACTACTATTACTATCGCTGCCGTAACTACAGTTACCATTACCACCATCAACCGCCGCTGCCGCCACCGCCGTCGCCACCACTATAGCCAATCACTGCCTATCACTTTAAGATTAATTGAGAAAAAAAATGGACTGAGAATAATTTAGTTATTAAAGTTATATTATATGTCTATTCTTAAATTACTCATAAATCCAACTAAACGAAGTAATATGTATTACACCCTTATTCCATTCCTTATAGAATTCCAATTCCAATTTCATTCACTCTCATTCTATTCCATAAAGTAAACGAGTTGCAAATGTTAACGTAACAATTTGCATATGATCATCTCTATAAATTTACTAAGTGTTGGACTATAGGATTTAGAAATTTTATCAAACATATTGAATACATGCAATGCCAACTACAAATTCGAGTATTATGCCTGAGTTTTTATGATAAAATTAACATAGTTTAACGACCTAAGTAATGTTTCAACTAAATCTAACATAACTAAATAAATGATTGAAAAATATGAACAAGTTGCTTAAGTTAGGGTTTGTTCATGATGGGCTAATGGGGTGAAGAATTGAATAATTTTTTGTAAAAAGTACGAAAATGTACATGGGATTGCTAAAATAGTACCTAATCAAGTTGATTGGAGTGAAAAAGAGTTGAAAGAAAGATGAAACTTAAAGATGCCGTATAAGATATATGCGTCTTCAAGAACTCAATCGCTATTTTTGAAGTGTAGTATATGTTTGGTGTCTATTTGCTGCAATATAATAAGGCCTATAGCAAGTGATGTGCTACATGTGTCTTTTGTATATTTCAATATACATAAAAGGTATATGTACAGCATGTGCCTTCTTTAATGGCTCATCAGCTAAATATTTTATGAAAAATACACCTTCACTCTACTATACCTAAAATATTTTTGTAGAGGAACCTTTTTCCATAATATTTTCTGAAAAAGACGCCATATTCATATAAAACTCATAATTCAACCTAACACATCTCTCACCTATGTCAATTTCCTCTTTTTCCTGTTTCTTTCTTTAAAAAAAATCCATATATTAAAAAGCTTAAAAATAAAACAAATGTTTTCCTTTTAAAAATTTGCAGTTCTCGTTGTATAAAAATTTTCTTTTTTTTCTTTTTTCTCTCCCTTTTAATAAAATTGAAGTTTTCTGTTGTTTTTTTTAAGATCTTTTACTTAATAAAGAGAAAAAAAATTTAATGACATAGGTCGAAATATATTTTTTTTAAGTAACAAATTAGGTTAAAGAAATTCCTTAAAAAAAAAATAAAAGAATAGCAAGTTTATAGGCACTTACTACAGCCTTAATAATGAAAAAACTTTCCCTTTTGGTTCTTTTCTTTATATTTATTTTCTAGTCTATTGAACATAGATTTTATTTGCGAAAAATAAAAAATAATAAAAATTATTTTTATTTTCGTGCATACTTAGATAAGTCTTTGTTTAAAATGTCTCTAACCCTATTATTTTCAAGAAAATTTTTTTTAGTAACCATTTTCCAAGTTTAAATGAAACATTTCCGAGTCCAACAACTCCAATTTTCAAAGCCTAGTACTTTGAAAACTAAAATTAAGTTATCCAATTGATTTTAAATTTTGTTTTTCCGACTTTTTTTATGGTGACTCAAAAAACAAAATTTTCCAAAATATTAATAATCTTTTAACTCCTTTTGTGAAGCAGTTCATATTGAGAGATCTTTTATGAATCAAAGAAACTTTTAAAATTTAGGTTTGATAGGGAAAAGTAAGTAGGCAGTTACCAAGCCAAGCTAGGCATATGCTGTAATTATAGCTTATCCATTAAGTCTTCATGTAGACAAGGGAAATAAATGCGTAATCAAGATCGCATGGGCGGCCTTGAATTTTTGGAAGTAAAAAAAGATTTGACGGTGCCTCGTACTTGCTTGTCTAGCTAGGTAGGGTTAAGTGGATTGGATGGCACTTGATGAGTGTTGTTAGGAGCAAATGATGCATAGAATTGTGTAGGGGACAAGCGCCGGTTTGCCTTGGCCGGGGAAGGGAACTTGTTTAGTGCATGTAATAGTTTTACTAAGGTTAAATTGTTAGGGGGAAAAAAAACATAGAAGGGTAAATTAAATTTAACGTTTAAGAATAAATTCAAATAGAGATTAACATTTTAAAAAATTTAAATAAGATACAACTTTATAATAAATGTTTAAAATAAAAAGTCATCATTTTATTACCATTAATTTCATTTGACGTGACTATTAAATGATAGATGTTGCTTGCATGGCATAAGCATTGTGTATATGTGATGCTTATGTGTATATATAAATAATAATAAAATAAAAAATTCAAAAATATATAAAAATGGTAAAATAAAAAAAATTATTAAAAAAGGAAATGAAAAATATATATGTCGAAAAATTAAAAACTATTAATATGAATAGTTATAATATATTCTAATATAATTTATTCAAAAATTCTTTTTTAAAAAAGGATAAAAGGCCAAAAAGAACAAAAAAAAAAGAGAAGAAGAAGAAGAAAATATGGCCACCCTAAGGTCAAAGGGTAACCATCACACACCTTAAACTTTGGCTTGTTAGATCAGCCATTGAAATATTGATGGGTTACAACTAATTTGAAAAAGTAAGTTATCGAACCATCAACTAGTCATGGGTGGCAACCTATGGCTCTCCCTTGGCTGTAGGTGATCATCCATAGCCTTTTTTTAATTAAAAAAAAAAGGAAATAAAGAGAAAATCCAATCAAGTCATGATCTAATGGTGTTGTAATTGGGTTACACAACTTGATCGAATTACCTTCTGTTTTTCATTTTTTTTTTTTAAATGGCCATTAGTGGCTGCCCATGAACTAGAAGGGTTATGCAACTCTCTCCTATAGCTAGTTAGCGTGTCCAACAACCTACTTTTTAAATGGGTTGCAACCAATTAGTATTTCGTGACCAATCCGCCCACTCCCTAGCTTGGGATAATTAGATCTTCTTCTTTTTTTAAATTTTTGCCTCTTTTTTCCTTTTTTGATATTTTTATTTTTAAATTAATCATTTTATAATATATTATAATTATTCATATTAATAGTTTTTAATTTTATAATATATATTCTTTTTTATTTCCTTTTTAATAATTTTCTAATTATTTTTATTTTTTTTGGCAATTTTATATATTTTTTTATTTATTTATAAGCATTACATATAAGCCATGCTTGTGCCATGTAAGTGTTATTGGTCATTATAACAAAATAACGATTATTTATTTTAATTGCTCAATAAAATATTGATTTTTTATATAAATATTTTGAAATGTTAATTTCCTATTAGGTTAAAGAGCTTATATGGAGGATAGCATTGCGTTGCCACTAGTCTTGGGTTTAAGGCAATTGTTTAGTAAATTTAGCTAGTATGTGTATTATTACTTGCGAATTGATAACGTAAGATTGATTTAGGGAAATTCAAAAGGTTTTAGGGTTAAAAAAAAAAAAAAAAAACAAGAAGAAGAGGGTTTTATTTAGTTTTAGGGTTCCATTAAGTAGTTAGGCTTTCTTGATTATATATAGCTTTGTTAAATTCCAACAATGTCATAGTGTTCGGAGCTTTTATTAGCCCTAAAAGTAATTCTCCAGTCTTGTCTAGCCAATGAGATCCTATCTCAGAATAATTATAAGTATTACACGTACTGTCGGTAGATCCTATACTTTGCTCTTTTTGTTTTCTTTTTTATTGTTTTTTTTTTTTATAATTAGTCTGTCCTTTTCTCTACCCTAATTTTGTTTGATTGGTTGAACTTTGACTTTGATCATCTTTTATGACGATTGGACCAATAGAAAGGGTTGTTTCACCGTATTTTATAGCAGATGTGAATAAAATATGCATGTAAGAGAACCATCAAGCTTGGATGTGCTTATTCGTTCAAATAGTACTTTAGAGGTTTATTTTGTCTTCTCGTAATTCTAGGGGAGTATTTGTGTATTCTTCATCGGTTATTGTTTGTTATACAATTCAATTCAACTAGAGATGTCATCGGGACAAGTTTGAAATGAGATTTGTAAAATTTGAACCCGATCCGATATCTTAAAAGGCTTCTAAAAACCTTATAGAGTACTTTATAGGTTTTTACTATATTTTCAGTACTTATCCTTATAAGGTTTTGTAAAACCCATTAAAAACCTGATCTAACCAGTTAATATTAAAAGAAATTAAAAAAAAAAATTATTTGCAGATGTACACAAAAAGTAAAGTAAATAACATATAGTTTATTTTAAATAATAAAGTAAATAATGTATAGTTATTCAAAACCAAATCAACTTTTTTTTACTTTAAATTAATACGCGATTAATGAAAAGAAGGTAGGTGGAGATAGAGAAATATAGCTAATTGGCCAAGAGAGAATGTAATGACGAGAGGAGAGTTATAAAGAACATGAGAATGTGAGATTATAAGAGAGAGATAAAAATAGAGATAGGGTTTTTTTTAAGACAAAATATGAAAGAGATGAGATATTTTCTATTGATTACGTTTTATTATTTATATCTAATACTAAATTATTAATATTATATATATATATATATTATTTTTATTCAAGTTTAGGTTTTCTGTCGAGTTTCCTTTTAAATCTTAAAACACAACCCAAAACCCTATGAGGTTTAACAATCACTTTCAAAACTCATCTCAAAACTATATAGATTTTTAATGAGTTAAGTAGATCAAAAACTCTATAATAACCCATTTAGTAGCATCCCTAATCAACATAATTTATTAATTATAATAATAAGAACAAAAAATTGTGACAAGACGACTTTAGTTCAAGATAAAAATGTATTTTGAAAACCTAAATTCACGTGCTGTATATTTAGGATTATTTTTATAATGATGGTATTTTTGAATTTTTTTGAAAGATGTAATATTATCTTCCTTTTTCCCTACTCTAACAACTTTTGTAGACAACCTCCGGGTTATCTCGATGAGTGTGAATAACGAGTTCATATGCTGGAGTCACCCCTTAGTTTTAATTTATTAAATATAATAATAACAAAAAAAGAAAAAAAAATCTTGCAGGAAAACAGTTCGACTATTACAAACATAAGCTATCATACTTGCAAATCTCAGACTAAAATGATCGACTAGTCTCAATTCAATAAGAAGACAACAAATACATCATTCTCGCAAGCGCAAGTTTAGAGCAATATGCGACCAAACTTACTTTATCCACTTCTATAACTCGGATTCAAACTTGGATATTAATTTTGCTTCTTTTTTTTTTCCCTCTACAAAAATGTACATGATTCCAAAGTCAAGCAAGTACCACCAATGTAGGCACAAAAGCAAGCACATGTTTAGACAACCAATAAAAAAAAATTTTGAATTGAAAAAAAAAAAAAAAAATTCATGTTAGTAAACAAGATATAAAAATTTGTAAAATGCTTGCATGCTACATACTACCCGCTCTTCCTGTTGTAGACGACTTCTTCACTTTTGCCATATCAACAAGGTCCCCAAATAGCTTGTCTTCTGGCTTTGAAGCTTTCATTGGTGGCAAATACGACAATGCGGATGCCTCTTGAGAAGATTTTCTCAACCCACTGTCGTCTTTAACAGAGAGCCCATACATCCGCTGATTAAGGTACTCAGCACCTTGTTGGCCATAACCATAGCCCATTGCTTGGCCACCATACATTTGCTGGGGATACATGTAAGCCATCTGACCTGCTGCTTGCATTTGCTGTGGAGCCATACCCATAAAAGCACCACCTTGGATTTGTTGAGGGGTTAATCCTACCATTTGATTGGGCTGCATGTACTGGTTATTCATTCCAGGGAATTGGCCACCTGCAATGGGTTGATAATACATACCAGCTTGCTCATTCATCATCGGCTGAGCCATTTGTGGAAGCATTCCACTAGGTGCAGGCTGTGAATGAGTAGCCACCACCTGAGTGAGCTGCATTTGTTGTGGCAATTGGCCGCCTAACACATCACTAGTTTCTGCTGATGAAGCCTCCCAAGGTGGTGGTGGTAGTGAACTAGTTGGAGTACCTGCATAGGTGTATTCAGCTATCAGCATAATAGAATGGCTAGAAAAGAATGAAAACATGAGGTAGATAGCAGTAGGGGAACATACATTTCAAGAACATTACTGATTTTATCAAAGTCAAATGGCCCTGCCTAAAATGCATGCCATGATTGAAACACAATTCATATTAGTTTTAAACAACATCAACTATTTATCCTGTTAAATCACATGATATATAACCATAATTGCATCATATACCCAAAAATATTGACCATACCTGCAATACTTAGGAGCTTTTGGGAGGTAAAACCATGCTTTAAAATTTGTGTATCCACAAAGGATCAATAATTTTAAGGGTCAAATTGTGATGAGAGTTCTAAAATTTAAGGCATCACAAGAAAAGATTTCTTGGCATTAAATAGGTCAGATTTAGTCACATCCCAGGTTTTGTAACTCAATTTTCTAGTAGTAATTTCTGTATATCATGTGACAATTCAGCACTGTCATCTTATCACTTCAAACACTACACCCAGTGCCAATGTGAAGGTACAATGATAGCAAAAACAAGGCAACACATAATATGAAAGTTTTGCAAAATACCATAAGCTGGTGAAGATGGCTGCTGAAGCGGCTGCTGTGGTGCAATTTGCCCATTCCAGGAAGGACCAGCATTTTGGCCATACAATGATTGATCATACTGAGCCACTCCAACATCAGGGTTACTCCCATTAGCATGAACTCCAAACTGGAGAGCTGGTGAATTTTGCTGCTGCTGATACTGAGGAGTAGAAGGATTACTTTGTCCAGTTAAATTGCCAGCTTGGGTGTTGACAGAATTTGGTGGATTGTTACCCCCAGAGAACATGTCGAAAAGAACCAGGGCATTCTGGTCAGATTGAGCTGTGCTTGACTGTGATTCTCCCATGGGAACGAGAGCCAGCGAAGTTTCAGCTTTGGAAGAGCTGAAATTGTCACCACCAAGAAGGTCACCACTGAGGAGGTCAACTTTGGGATCCATCTTTGTTGGTGGGGCAGAACCACTGGGGGTAGCAGGGGCAGGAAGCAATAACTGATTTAACGTCTGTGAACTCACCCCAGAACTAGATGCCGATCTGGACAAAAATGAAACTTCTTGAGATCACATAAGCAAATGGTTAACTTTGATTGAAAAAAAGAAAAGGAACATTTACTATAAATTAGGTTTGATGTTTTTGTGATAAACAGACTTGTACTTCTTTTACTATTCTTTCTGGATTTCATCTGCTTTCTCTCTCCTTTCCTACTATCATTCCCCTCTCCCCTTTCCACAAGTTTAATCCTTCAATGCTCCACCAAATGAGGACATTAATTTAAACTCCAAACATAAGCAACAAAATACTATGAACAAATATTAAGAAAGAAATACAAACTGAGATAAAGGTATGCTCAAAGCTGTAAGTTCACGGATGTATTGCAGTCATAACATTGATTAGCAATTTTCTGAAACAAATGAAAGCACTAAGAATAGAGTCTTCTCCAAAATCAGCCAATTCAGCAAGGAAAAGATGATAAAACGTCCACACAAGTTACCCAGAGAAACAAGTACGAGCAGAAAGCACATCTGATGCTGCATCAATCCAACTTAGCAAAATAAATTTAGCTATAGTATTACTTGAATAAGTATGAAATTATGATTAATAACATTTACCACCAAGACAGAAGGACTGATCTATTTCTCCATTACTTTTGGAGGTTCAAATCCAAACAAACCATATAAACAATGCCCTTGATTGTTCCATCCAATATAACAATATTTACACCCAAAATTCATCCATTGCAGGACATTAAAATTATATAGTGCATTTTCATTCCCAGAAAAAAAGAAAAATTATATAGCATGAAGCAGCATGATTCAAACACTGGAGTTAGAAAAACAAAACGTGTCAATGCTTTCCAAAGAAGACATGTTGATCCAACAAATCTCTCCACTAGCCAAACTTTTTTATATAAGTCAAGTAAAACTCCCTTACAAAACTTCACAATGACAATGCAATCTTTTACAAAATTTTACCTCCCATCAGACTGTTTGTCGTTATCGCCTGTGTCAATTAGTGGGCCATTGACATCTACAAGTGCATCAGACGGCTTAGGCTTGGACTCCTCAGTCTTAACTGCAGTTCCTGAAGCAATAGCCTCATGCTTCGCAAGCACACGCTGCAAATCATCATTCAGTGCTAATCCTTGGCGTAAAAGTGATTCATCCCTGAAACATCAAAACAACATAGAAATTAACATATACTGTGGAGCTAAATTGCAAAAACTCACAGAGGAGCAGTGCAGACAGCTGCATTCCCACTGCAGTAGCCTAGCTGAAAGAAAATTTTATCATGCAATATAGATATGAGGTCTTAATCACATTATTAACAACAATGAATGTGAATACAATTTGAAGAAAGATATAGATCTTACGATGTTGAATTAACAAGGTGCACCACTCTCTGCTTGAATGTACGGCATTGTTCAACCAAGTCAACTATAACTTCCTGCCTAACTCCCTGCATATCACAACAAGATTTATCATTGCCCCAAAAAAGTCCCTACTGTAAATCATGAGTAATTTCAAAAAGTCAAGAAGCTTCATCCTAAAGTTTCTGTTAGAAAAGGAACATATTATACAATGGTTACAACAGACTTATTACAGTTGACACTACGCAATTCAATGGTCATACCTCTTTGTTTGCAGGATCTATGGCATTCAGCATTTCCGCAAGAACATCCATAATTCCTCGAGCATTTTGTATTTCCATCAAGCTGAAAAAGGCAACGCCAAGTAAAATGATCTTTAAATAATTAAAATCAAAGAACAATACAGTAATATGTGTACAATCAACATTTCTACAATGAAAGAGGGAAAAAAGATGACTTTTGGCATCTGATCTAATAAAACAAGGATGCGTAAAAGCACCTCAAAGTTGGGAACTCAGCCTCTGAGGAAGAATCAGCTCCATCTTGTCCATAATCAGCATTACGTATATTCGGTGGATATGATGACAAAGGTTGTGTTTGTGGAGGTGTGAATACAGGTGCAGAACCCTCCGCTCTCTGAGGGAACACAGCTCCAGCTCTCTGAAAGGCATATAGAAGGTGTCACAAATTGTGCACTGACAAATGTTTTCTTACCGCTTGACATATTAATATTCAACAAATTACCAATAACTCCTGGTAGGCAGCATAATACTGAGGATATCTTGCTCTTGGTCCTCCAAAAGCTTCTTGCCAAGTATCTATGAGTATCAATATCTTCTCTTTAACATGAACATCCGGCTACAAAATAAAATGGTATATTAGCTTGTATGTTTTTAACATACATTGAAAAGAGTAAGGTCAACAGAAGTACATATATGTTACAAAGGCATGCTTAGCAAAACACCCAATGCTTGTTTTACTACTTCTAGGTCCATGTTGAAAATATCTGTTATTGTCTATTCCTTCTCTGTCAACATGGACAAAGCCATACATCAGGCTGTAATTAAGCAGAGGGAAAGGGGAAAAAAGAAAACTAAAGGAATTGAATTTGTTTAATTCAAATCCACACCATTTGATCTAAAAGCTTAACTTGTAGATCTGGTGTAGTTTTTATAATTAATACCTCAACACTCCTCATGTGAAGGTTTTGATGTTGACTATGGCTCATCATGTGGATATAATCAGATAGGAGTGAAATTGCACGCAGGAATTTGGACTCATGACCACTCTCATGCCATATTGGATTCAAATTCACAAAAATCTAAACCCAAAAATTCAAGCCTGTATATACAATATGGTTTTGATACTCATGCTTCAATAGTATTTAAGAAATATTTTAGAATTTTTACCTTTTTCTTCACTATCTTCACCATTTCATGAAGTATATCTCTCTCTGCTACATGCATGTGAACAATGTCTCCACAATTCTTTATCATGGTCTCCAACAACTAGCATACATAAAGTAAATCAAGAATAATGAATAGTTTAACACTTAATCCAAAAGCACATAGTGTAGCACACAATATTAAGATATACCATCCAAATTTCAATAGCTTATCATTTGGTGTTAATAAACTGCCAACATTACCACATACTTAAGCTGCATGTATTTTTACATATGGAAGTGATTCACAATCAAGATTGAAACAATATACACACTATGAATCTCCACATATCACATGCAGAAAGGACTCAGAAATTATAAACAAATGTGTGAATGATCCTTAAAGACCCTAGATAAGGGTACATGTTTCTCTAGCAAATCATCCCCCAGCAAGACAGAATAGAATGCGGAAGGTCACAAAACCAACAAAACCAAACTTCAAACTGTCTTGTTTCCCTAATCAGTAAACACAACCCCTCAAAGAATCCAAGGGTTTTCTGCACATTCTCCATCAGAACAATGCACGAATGTGCCTGAAAATACAAGGGAAGTATCCCATAGTCGTAGTAAAATCCCATTAGCAAGAAACCTCTGACTTGAGGACAATTTGTCATGAAAATCTCTGCACAATGCTGGAGCTTCATTTCTTTAGCCTTTCATTTGCACAGAACTCTAGGTAGAAGACAATGCCAACCTTCCAAAATTTTATTTGTATGAACATTCATTACTGTACCTACATTTTTTTGCTGCAAACAATCCCTCAATCAAGGAAACTACCATACCCAACACTACATTCTCTGCAATCTGAACAAAACTCTCTCCTTTCTGGTAACAGGAACCTTGATCTTAAACATACATAACCACAAGAGGTAAATGGATCCAATCCTTGAAGGTATTCCATGTACCACAAGTAATATAATCTGCACAGACAATTGTACCACACCATCCATGTCTATGGCTTGTAAATGCTCACAATTACCAAAAATGAAGGGACTAAACCCCTATCAACGCAAATTGCAGTATTTGCTAGTTGTCACTTTCCTTACCAAAAGCACACATGGATGCACACAAAAAGACTAAAACCCAATTGCTCTTTTGATTCACCCTAATACTAATACTGCAATTGCCAGCTTGAAAGGCTGGCAAGTTGAATGATGTTCACCAATAAAATTTAATCGAGGCATCAGAATTCACAGAAATTACATAGCAGTTAGCACCAAAACAAGCATAGCACAGCAACATTTTATCAGACAACAGAAAGGACTCAATGTTAAGGTATTAATATAGGATAAATAAAAGTTTGCATCCCCATTACAAGCTAGCTCATAAAACATGTAGCAATTCTTGCTATTTGAAGATGTAATAGTAATTTACTGCAAAGAAACATATGATGAGCAATAAAGATTCTAACCAGAAGAGCATGAGCACTGAATATATCAATCTTGAACAGGGGTAGGTAGCCCCAGCTACCTATTAATACAAGCATCTTCTTTTTGCTATCAAAAAAGAGGAATAAAAAAAGACATAAACTGAGGCAACCAAAAGCAATTAAAGTACATCAGTAAGAAGATGGTAAAAAGGATGAAAATTAAAAGTCAATTCTACTAAGATGATTGACCACTATAGAAACTAATAAGGAAAGCATGCAGCACATTCAAACAGCAAAAGAAACCAGCAAATTTACTAGCAAGGATACCAAGTTTTACAAACTTACTGTTAAAGCAAGAAGTTGAACCTTTGGATTCCTACTTCCAATACGTTTCTTTATTCCTTTGACAATGTCTTTGGCTTGCCTGAAATGTAACTTTTGTTATTGTCAACAATATTGAAGAAGCATACTAGCAACAAAATCCAATTGTTATGTACTTGCACATCCTAGGCCTTTGTGACTCCATTTCAGCAATGAAGACAAGTAAAAATCTCAAGTGCATTTGAAATATCAGCTTACAATCCTTATGCATGCTTGTGAGCAAGTGTGAAAATTTAAGTCATTTCAATGTTATTGGTTACAACAAAAAGAAAAGGTCATTTCAGGGGAATGAAACAAGACTGAATGGATCTTAACAACTGAAGAAAGACATTTCTAGTGTGGTGTCCTAAAAGTTAGGCACCCAAATAACCATCATAGAAGACAAAGCAGTATCAGAAGCTACTTTCCCATTTTGTATAGGTAAGATGAGGCATGGGAAAGAAGAGCACATGTGGCATCAATGTGAACATTTATACAAGACTTAGTGTGGATTATAAACCCCAAAAAAAGAAAGAGGAAGAGGAAGAGGAGGAGGAGGAAGAGGGGGGGTGGTG
>JAMXBB010000007.1:102599229-102700245 GCA_024138015.1 Lumnitzera littorea
GGGGGGGGGGGGGAGGGGGGGTGGCTACAAGCAGCATGAGAAAACTACTTGAAATTGACACCCTCCTATTGTAACAATTTCATAGATACACTAAAGCAGATGTTTGCCAGAGAGCACTCAAAAAAACCTGATGAGCCAATCAAGCTTGCTCTTCCAACTCTCTTAATGAGGTCAAGGGAAGTTTCTAACCAATTAAGTAGAATAATCACAGGATAGTTGCCATATCTCATATGCATTCCTTTCCTAAAAGAATCCACCAACTTAAGGCTATCTGTAAAATATAGGCCAAGTGCAATAATGCAGGCATCTAGTGGTCATTCCCCTGCCATAGTAATCTCCACATAACTCCCAAACAAATTGACAACAGAAACACTTACACAACCCAAACACCAAAACACTGAACACAACATGCCATCCCACATCCCACAGAAAACACTCCACAACACACCACAGAACACTTACACAAGAATCCCACAGAAAAAACCACACTCACACCAACTCACACACACTTGCTACCACACACGTACACCTCTGACACAACTCACATGACAGAAATAGCTAAGTGCCACTACCTCCACCTCCCCCTTTCCTCCTAAAAACATTTATAGTTGTTGTACTCTAGGAATCATATCACCAAAGAAGAAGTATTGTCTGGGAAAATGTGAGCCTTGGAAAGGTTAAAAGCTAGTGACCATTCGGTATCTAAAGTAGGCCCATCTAGAGATTTTCCTACGAAGGATATTATGATATTAGGAGCCAAAGATTACCATTTTCCCATTGTTCGTAGATAAAGAGCAACCACTGTCTTTTGGTTAGTCTTTACTTACCAAGAAAATATTTGGTCAGTCATATAATAGATACCATGGTAATGTTTGCTCATTGAGATTCAGTGTGGTTCTCTCAAGCCTATTTTCGCCACCTACAAACAAGTAACTAATAGTTATTCTTTTTTCTTTTGGGTAATGAGTAGCAAATAGTTGTTGCCACCACACTGATTTAAGCAAGCCGAAACCATTAGTGTGTTGATCATTGTATGTAAAAGGTTGACGATGACAGCTCTATTTTTTGGGATGGTTTAGCATTCCAGAAAATTCTGGCACATAAGACCAAACAGCCAATGTAGTGGCAACATGACAACAAAAAATGATTACCAATCTATTAGTAGTTCTCATTAGTTCCTTTTGTATTCCAGCTACATGTTTCTTAGAATTGTGTACAACTACAGCATAGTAGAAAGAGAACCTTTAACCTCAAATGACAAACAAAATTAGCCACAGTAGAAATTTATCATCTATAGGGAGATCCATAAATCTAAGTCTAATAAAAAAAAGCTGAAATCAAGACTAAGGTAAGGAATTGAGCAGCCCATGGCTTAAACTCAATGATCAGCTTCAACAACCACATACTCCATTCCAAAAATGAATCCAAATTTGAATATCAGATCCTTCTTCCAATGTCAAGACAACATATTCTGAGAATGTCACGAGCAAACAATCCTCAAAGGCAAGCGAGATCATAACATTGAAAGCTAAGACAAATAGTGATGCAATCCCAAGGTTACACCTTCAACACATATCTACAAGAGGAGGATTCCCATGTCTACTTAGTTGTTTACCGTTTTCCTTGTTTACTATTGTTATATGCTAGTGTATAATTTTACCGTCACATGGCTTGTTAATTGTTAACAAGTCTATCAAGTATGATACAATCATAGAGGAGAGTGATATAAATGTGCTAGGGAGTGTGTGTTTTCTATTGTATGTGTTGTACAGTTTGTAGCATGTTGTGTTCTATGTGCGAGCCGTGATGTGCTGTGTAGTGTAGCATGTGAACCGTAGTGTGTGCTATGTTGTATATTGCATGAGTTGTGGTGAGAGTTGTGCAGTGTAGTGTGAATGTGTGTGTTGTATGGTGTGTTGCAGTATAGAGAGTTGTGATGTGCATTTTGTAGTGTTGCTGTATTGCCTGTCCTGTATTTACTAAGGGCAGAATAGTAATTGTACAGAATAAGAATACTATAAATAGTGGCTGAGGGGGAATTATTGAGAATTAGTTAAGTAGTTGGTTGTAATCTTGTCTTGAAAGTCAAAAACACTGTCTGTTTGGAGCTATTCTTGAAGAATTGCAGCAGTGTGGCTTGCAAAAGCCTTCAATGGTGATCTCCTCTGCAAGATTTTATCCTAATACAAGTAAGTAAGCTGAAATTTATTGTTCTCTACTTGTTGTAAAACCTTAGGATTGTATCAATTGGCGCTGTTTGTGGGAAATTCATATACACAAGGGAAAAGAAATGACTAAAATAGAATCTAAGGTTGAGAATTTGGAGAAACACCTAGGCTCGCAAGAACAAAATGTAAAATTGATTAAAGATGAATTAAAAGGTAGCATAAACGAGTTGCAACATTAGATTGCGATTGTAGATCAGAATTCAGCCACAAATATCACTTCAATGAAAGCTTTGATTACTAGAATTAAGGCGACTTTAGCTTCGATCCAATCAACTCTACAAAATATGAGTCGAGAACAAAGTACGAAGGAGAAATTGAAAGAGAAAGCAGATTCCACATCTAGAATCCAGATCGGACCTAGGCGAGGGCAAAAGATGCTTGATGACGCTTCTTTGGTGGATTTGGATGAGGAGTCCCGACCTAGGGTTTCAAATGTGACTCCAATTCCAACATTCAAAGGAGAAGATCCAATGCATTGGCTCACTTTGATTGAGCAATATATTGAAGTCCAACAAGTGAGAGAAGATCATAAAGTACCTGTAGCAACCATGGGATTAAAAGGAAAGACGATATATTGACATAAAATGTTGAAGAAACGGCTGCCGAGGATTGACTGGGAGTTGTTTAGGTAAGAGTTTTTAACTAGATATGTTAGACACGCCACTGGGAATCCCTTCGTCACTATTTCCACGTTGCGGTAGACTACCTCAGTAAAGGCATTTCTGGAATCATTTAAGACGTTGACTGCACAAATGCCAGACATAACAGAGATACAGATGTTGGGATATTTCATGGTTGGTTTAAGGGAGGATATAAAGTTGAGAGTGCAAACTTTAAGGCTAGTGTCATAGGCTAATGCTGTAGAATTTGCTTTGAGCATTGAAAAGGAATTCAAGCATGGTACTTTCCTGTCCAGTGAAAGCTGTTTGAGTAATGGATCTCATGGTTGCATGCCAAGTGTTCGACATAATCCTCAAGTCCAAGATCAGCATATTGGTTACTGTGTTGCTATGCAAAAAGATCCTAATGACATTTGCAGTTCTTCTGCTAGTTCTATTGTTGTAAAAGATGGAGTCAAATCAGAAGTTATACACTCCATTGAACAATATCATATAGTAAATGTTGAGAGTTGTGACAAGGAAATGTGTTAAGGAGTGTTTGTTTTCTATTGTATGTGTTGTACAGTTTGTAATATGCAGTATTATATGTGTGAGCCATGATATGCTCTATGTAGTGTAGTGTGTGAGTCGTAGTGTGAGTTGTGGTGACAATTATGTAGTGTAGTGTGAATGTTTGTGTTGTATGGTGTCTTGCGATGTAGAGAGTAGTGATGTATCTCGTATAGTGTTGCTGTATTGTCTATCCTGTATTTGTTAAGGGCAGAATAGTAATTGTACAAGATAAGAATACCATAAATAGTGACGGGGAGAATTATTGAGAGTTAGTTAAATAGTTAGTTGGAATCTTGCCTTGAAAGTCAGAAACACCATCTATTAGAAGCTATTCCTGAAGAATTGCAGTAGTGTGGCTTGCGAAGAACTTGAGTGGCAATCTCCTTCGCAAGATTCTATCCTAATACAAGTAAGTATTGAAATTCGTTTTTCCCTACTTCTTGTGAACCCTAGGATTGTATCAAGATAGTTAGCGGAAGGTTTTAGAAAGCTCTATAAAGCTCTAGAACTTATTAGTTTGTTGAGGATAATTTATTAATTGGGCATAAGTGGTAGTAGAGACTAGTAAGAAAAATCCGAAAGTTTTGTAAACTCTAGGATGAGCAAAATGCTCATAAACCTTCACAACTGAAGGTGTTCTTTCTTTTCTAAATCAATAATAATTAGATTTTAATAGTGTATCTAAACTCATTTCTATTAATTGGTGCCATTTGTGGTTGCTAGAGATTAGAAATGACTAGAATGGATGTTCATGTGGAGTCTTTAAAGCAACTAGCAGCAGGATTGACAAAGGAGCTTAGATCTTCAATGGTCGAACTTCAATTACAAATCTCTAAAGTACTTTGCTAAAATTCTTCTCATGATGATCAGATTTCCTCATTCAGAGAAGTTCAATTAGACATGCATTAATCAATGAAAGAAATCCAAGCAGAGATGCTAATTATGTCACAAGTTATGTTAATTGAAAGCCAAGGAGATGAGATCTAGCTTTCAATGTGAAGTCTCCTTTGCATTCATTTCTTTTTGGATGAAATGTTAGATAGCTTTGCATTGATTTTGCCCCATTGCTCACATTAGAAATCAGTCTCACACATGCAACTTCTCCCACACTCGCAATGTTGAACGTGTTCGACATAATAATTGCACTGGCGCTCAATTTTCTGATATAGCATGCCCTGGTTATACTTGCAATGATGCTTGACATAAAGTTCAAGCCATAGATTGTGAAGTTATTCAAGTTAGAGGCCATGAAGGCATTCTTAAAGATGGCACAAGTGCTCATGACAATTCTAGTGCTCGCAAGGATGTTCCTATTAGCTCAGATGCTGTTCGCTTTAGTGGCAAGGGGCATTTTATTCCTACTAATGATAACTCTTCAGCATACTCAAGAGATAATGGATGCACAATTTGGATGCACAAAGCAATGATGTCTAATGTCTTGTCAGATTTTAAGGAGATAGGCAGTCAAAGGATAAAATGGACAACGGGCACCTGCAGCCTGCTCTTATGGAAGCATGTATGTCAATGTTTTTTGACAATAGTGGTCTGAGTGGTCTATGAATCTTTCCCCCCACCTTTGTCTGTACACCACAACCAGACAAGTCAATGTTGACCTTCATATTCGATTGAAGCAGCCAAGCAGCTTGTTAGATCTTATGGTACAAGATCCACTGACAAAGCAACTCAAGGTCCGCAATAACCACAACTCTTATGTGGTAAACGATGGGAAGAAGCAGCTTAATGACAAGGGAGGAAATCAATGTGCTAGGAGGCCAAGCACTGTTTCAATACAACAAAAAGATTTTTGAAAGGTTTCATAGAAATGAGTTCAATGAATTCATTTTCACTTCCATCAGTTCTTTATGAATGCTCAACTTGTTGATGGGGGACAATTTTGTGAAAATATGGAGAATCACATTACTTTTGCTCAACCAACAGCTGAATTATTGTTTGCTTCTGCTCTTGCACAATCTGGCCAGGGCACGACTGCCATGCATTACTCAAGTTTTGTCCAATATGTTTTTGATGGATGGGGTCCTGTGGTGTATGCTCTCATTACTCGCCTTGAGGACAAGGCACTCCTAAAGGGTGAAGTATTGATGCAACCCTAAGGTTACACCTTCAAGACATGTCTACATGAGGAGGATTCCCATGTCTACTTAGTCATTTACCATTTTCCTTCTATACTGTTGTTATATGCTATTGTATAGTTTTACTGTTGTTTTGCTCAGTTAGTTGTTAGCGAGTCAGTTAGTTAGCCAGTGGAAAGTTCTAGAAAGCTCTATAGAGATCTAGGAACTGATTACTTAGTAGAGGATAATCTATAAATAGGGCTTAGGAGTAGTAGAGACTCTAGTGACAAAAATTAGAAAGTTGCGTACTATAGGATAAGCATATGAACCTTCACGATTGAAGGTATGTGTTTTCTTTTCTAAATCAATAAATATTAGACTTTGATAGTGTACCCGAACCAGTTTCAATTAGGCAGGCAAATGATTACACACTACCCCCAACCGTCAGAGCAGAAGTGTCATAAATGAAGATGGCCTTCATCATACATTCAAAATGCATCATAATCCAAATTTGCATTATAACAGTCAAAATTTGCACATGCCCACCTATTGGATTTCCCCACTATGTATAAGCTAGGCATTGGCATATCCATCCCAAGGACATCTCATAGCCTTCTTCAAAAAAAGAAAAAAAAGAATCTCATATAGGTTTAGGGAAACCTAGTCACCCTACTCCATACGATTCCAATCATCAAGACAAGGATACAATAGACATAATCACATATCTAACAAAATTCCCCAAAAAATGCTTTTCAGACCTTCAAGACTTTTTCAAACAAGGTAAGGAAAAGCATGTTAAGTCTGGGTAGTTCTACTGCTCCTCTTAAGTTAGGCTTATTGAAGCCATTGAGAGAGTACAAAATGCACCCTAAAGATAACCACTTTTGTCCAGTACCATTACAATACACTCCATGATCTCATTCACACTCTAATACTGGAATTCCATTTCAATGTCAAAACTCACAAAAAGTAACGAGTCTTGATACTCAATTACTACTAAAGAATATTACAATTCCCGAAATTTGCTGATTAAGAAGATGGAAGCCTTGTTCCTCACTATTTACGGCACGCTCATCTGCTCACTCAGGCAAATCGATCATCATTGAGTCAATGAAACAAACATAAATTATCACTGTGAACAGTGAACTCGCAATGTAAGCCTATCCTAAACTCTAAGCTATATCCCTGAATAATACATCACATTACAAAATAATCACATAAACACTTGTAAATTGAACCTAAACAAAGCATATCTTTCAGAATTCCCTTGAAAGTAACGAGCTTCTGGCCGGCACCAATCTATATCAACTAAACTACAACTAAATTCATCGACCAGACTCCATTCACTCACAATTTGATAACAATTCCATCAGCGATCAAAATGAAAAGAGAATTTCTTTACGACAAACGAATCAAATAAAATGTAGTAATGAATATATCGTTACCCGGGGTCGTGATTGAGCATATCACAGATCTCAATATTCATCGCCCAATCGGGTCCAATGAGCATATCGCTCGTCGCTCTTTCCACCATCGAGTTCACCATCTCACCTCTCTCTCTATCCAATCGAATACCTGATGAT
Organism: Lumnitzera littorea; assembly: GCA_024138015.1. Lineage (NCBI taxonomy): Eukaryota > Viridiplantae > Streptophyta > Magnoliopsida > Myrtales > Combretaceae > Lumnitzera > Lumnitzera littorea. The sequence continues at coordinate 102,606,285 of JAMXBB010000007.1, forward strand.
CTGTATTCAAATCAATCCAATCCAAGAACGAACGAATACAAAAATGGCACAACAAAAATGGGAATCAAATGCTGAAATCGGACTCGGAATTTGCTATCCTTCTTTCTCTCTAGGGATGGAATGTGACCCGAGAGAGATCGCAGTGATATTTTAGGAGGAGTTTTTCTCTCTCCCCCTTTTTGCTGTTTTATTTTTATTTTTTTATTTTAATTTCGTTTTTGCTTTTATTTTTTTGGGTTCTACTGTTGTTTTTGGTGTTTTGGGGGGCGGAATAGGTGAATTTTATGAAGAAGGGGATTCGAAAATGAATCGAAGAGTGGGGCGAATGGGAACATGCCACGTGTCTCACCGCGGCTAATTTGGACTCCGACCAGGTTGCTGTAAATGGTATAGTCAATAATGCAAGAACAACAGCTTGGACTGGCTCTCGTTGGACTCACCGCCAGTTTGCCGACCCTCCGTGACTAAAGACCCTACCAGGGCAAGAGTTTCTTGGTCACCATCGTTCGGTCCGCAAACTTCTGACTTGATCTCAAACTTATTTCAACGAGAGCTCATGACGCGTTTTTTTGTATCTTGTATGCTGTTAAAATAAATTTTGCAATTATATGTTATAATTATTTTAACAAGTTTCAACTTTATGATTTTCTAACAACATACCTTAATTGATAGCTATAAGGGTTTTTTTTAAAAAAAAAAAAAATCCGTAGAGTACAAAACACCTTATCTTATCAAATGACCTTGTTCCTAAGCATAATTTATCTCCGGATATAATTTCTATCTGGATCATTATATTTTAGATGAGGGAAATGGGAGGAACAAAACGGAGATGGAAGAAAATAGGAAGAAAAATAGTACAATTTTCTTGCTTAGTTTAGGAGGGAAAGTGGGAGAAGAAAAATGGAACAATTTGTTTCTATAATATTCTGAATAGATTAATAACAACAGTACAATAAAGATCAAACCATTCGATATAAAAAGATGTAATTCAATATTGAAAAAGAGTCTTATCCATTATCCATAACACCTGAATAATATCCCTTATATAAACCAATAAATTAATAAAAGCAAAACCATCATAGAGTGAAAATAGGACATAAAATAAAACTAAATAAAATAATCCGAAAACCAAAAATTTCATGCTAATGCTACCCATCCAAATGGAAAGAAAAAGACTTGATTCCGTGGATATTGTACAACTACGAATTGGACGGTAGATATGGTACCGTTCTGACGATAGGCGAGCGGCTCAGCTCTATGAATTTTGTGCATCGTCCCATCGAGACAGTAGAAAGCTTAACATCTGAATGTGTACACACCTCCCATATGTCCTGTTTAGAATAATTCTTGGTGGTAAGTACGAAAAAAAAAAAAAGAAAAACAAAAAATGAATAAAGGTAAAAGAAATACAAGCCCTAGAAATGAGAAAAAAAAAAAAAGAAACTTGAAAATAAGAAAATGGAAAAAAGAAACAAAAATTAGCCAAAATTTCAAAAATAAGTGAAAAATAATTCTTTTAGTGTGAGACCTTACTTTTCTATCAACTATCTTAAGAAATAGGTCATTCTTATCAAAAATGGAATTTAAAAAGTATAGCGAGGAAGTAAAGAATATTAACCTATCATTAATAACTCAAATTGGTGAGTTTCTAGACACATGGAAATAAATTACTTAGTATGTGAAAATGATAATATGGTAAAAAATGACATTTCACGAATATATATATATTTATTAGATATACCATAAATATATATATATATTATGTTTATACTATTATCCTAAACTAATGTAGTTATCAAATTTGACATGATGAGATGACCCAAGAGTAGAACTTTTGGCATGGTATTCTAAGTTAATAAAGTAGTAAAAAAATAATGTCATTAAAAAATCTAAAAGAAAAAAGACCTCATGTTGGAGCATAAGCTTTGAACTATTGATAGGCCTAAGTAAATGAATATATATATATAGAATAGATTTATATGTGCTTATGGCAAGTTTACTAACTTGTTTTACTATGACTAGTGTAGCTAAACTTGGTTGTAAGCTTTAGTATGCTACTTGACATGTACTAATATTGGAACTTATTACTATTACTATATTATTGAATGATTATGTGACATTGCTAGGTTCCGCACCAACTTGAAAAAGAAACTAAGAACTAACCTAACCTTCTAAAATATTCACTTAAATAAACCTAATAACAGGGTTACTAGATGAAAAGGAAATAAGACATTAAAAGTGCAGGCTAGGCTGATTAAATGATGCTTGGTATATTGCTGGGAATTGTGCTTGAGATTGTTTTGAAAAATGATTGAATACATTCATGGCATTACACAAAAAGGATTTACTGGTTAAACTTTCTAAAATTGAGAATTTGCTAGGTTGGATTTTAGCATATAAAATTGCATTGCTTAATGAATTCTGATTATCAAGTGATCAACTAGGCTAGGTTTGGTTACTCCCTATAGTCCTTTGCTACTACTTATTGTAGTCCTAAGTTGTGTTTTGGCTACTCATTATGGCCTCTAGACAAAGTTTAAGATCCCTAATATCATGTAACTCCTTGCTGTACTAAGCTAGAATACTAGTATCAATACATGTCGCATAGATAAATACGACATACATTATTCACATTTACTTCTTGGTTGGGATATAATATTCAAAGCAAAAAATAATTTTGAACATCAAAAAATTTCTAGAGTTAAAATATGTAAATGTGATTTAATGGTATTTTACTTTTTAAAAAAAAAACACCCATTTTATTAAAAAAAATTTCTAAGCCCAATCTCACTCTTAAAATAATAAAATAAGATCAATTAAGTGAAATATAGCTTCACACTTAATTACATTCAAGCATGAATTGATTGTTTTATATAAAAATCAACTTTAGTGAAAATCAATTTACAAGCAAAGTAGGCCTAAAAGTTTTGTTAAATAAATAGGGGTGTTTTTTAGCTATCAAAGGATGCATAACCCATATTAAGCATTACACCTGTTTAAGCTTCTCCTAATTCAAAACCTAAATCCATAAAATAAGGCCACCAGAGCCTCCATCGCTATTTTTTGACCCTAAAATCACCTCCAAGGCATCTTACCATTGCAAAATATCCTTAAAACCATTTTGACAAGGCCTGAAACCTCTCCATAACCACCACTCTAGTGCATGAACTAGAATCCTCACCATCTAATGTCGAAACAACAGGTTCATATATAATTTTAAGGAGACAAAACTTAGCTTAACTCTTGAGATTATGTTAAACCAAGCTTAATTTGCCTAAATTATTTGTAAAATCAATGAAGGTAAATCATGTCATCTTGGACTTGATTGAGTATATTATAGGTTAGGTGATTATATTTGTGAAATTTGGCTTGTAGATTATATGTATACATACTTTGTGTTATTTGCAAATGAGGTTAAAGAAGGGAAAGAAAGAATTATATATCCGATTTCGTGACTCGTAAGGGACACTTATAGTAGTTAAACAACCAGTCACTAAAGTTATTTAAGTAAGCGAACTGTAGCTTAAGGACTAGATGGTAACAGGAGTGGTGACCAATCAATAGTAGTTTAGAGAATTAGAATCTTATGGCGGATTTAGAGCTTTATAGCAACTTAAATGTCATGGTTTAGGGCTTTTGCTAGCACATAATAGGCCCTCCTTTATTTATATTATTAAAGCAAATGGAGCCTTAAGTATCCATCGAAACAAAATCTTATTTTCATTTACTTATTTAACATTTTAAATAAATTTTTTATTATTAATAAATATTTTTTTAATATATTTGATCATAAATATAAAATAATTTAGAAATTTTAAGAAAATATAACCATCCCTTTTTCTCTCTCTCTCCCTCCTCCAACATTCCCTCTACCTCATATTCCCCCACCCCTCTCTCTCTCTAACATTCCCATTACTTCTATTCCTCTCTCCATGGCCCCTGTCTCTCTCTCTCTTCCTTATCTATTAATATTATAATATATTTGATTATATCGTACAACTTTATTCATTTTATACATGCGCAACACGGTTGCATCATCCATTAGTATTACAATAATGTACAAAAGGATAGAGCTCTAATAGTACAAATGTGTTATAAAAAGGGACCGTAACATTAAGTAATTGTCGAACACTAAAAGAAATGCTAAGTGAATTGCTATCACTGATCAAATGGTAACCTATTTGGTGACCAATTACTTAAGGAAAACTAGCCATTGAATTGCATTAAACATGCAATTTTTAAGATAATGGATGAATTTATCCCTTAAACTATAAATACTCCAAAAAAAAAAAACCACTTTTCAATAGTAAAAGTGTTTGTTTTGCAAGTACCCATTCTTGTTCTCTTCCTCATAAATCTATTTTCATTATTTATTTATTATTTATTAGTTCATTGCAATCTCTTTTTATTTATTAATCTTAATTAATTTTGAAAAATGATTAAAATTTGTGATAAAACTTAATTCACCCTCCATACATACCTTCACCCTCTCTTAAGCTTAGCCTAATATTTCGATTCATATTAGAGCTAACTAGTCTCTAATCATTTGCTTAGTTACTTTTTAGAGTTAATATCATGCATACTAATGCACTCTTGAGAGAGTCAATTAAGAAATGACGAAAGTGAAGATGACGAGAGGAATCCAAGAGGAGAACTATTGCTCTTAAGGCACTTAATACAAGCTTAAGAAATGACGAAAGTGAAGATGACGAAGAAAAATGACAATGGTGGCGATAAAGTTGAAAAGATTCATGAAATTCAATAAGAAGTCAGAAAAGGATGGATTCGAAAATGCTCTTAGGCCAACAAAGGCTAAGATTAGACAAAAGTGGAATGAGCTATAATATTAACAATAAATGTCTTACAAAAGTATTTTGTAAAAGCAACCAATAAAATTTGTAATTATTGTAATAAACATGGTTATGTTGCCCATGCTATACAATAAGGAAAAATGTAGGATTGAATTGTGAAAATAATATAGTTTGGATCCTTAAGAGATAAGTATTTGTTATTACAACTAACCTCAAAAAACCTAACCTAAAATGGGTACTATAGAAATAATCTTGTACTTTTATAAGGACCTTCAAGGAGAAGTAATAAATGGTATTTGGATAGTGGGTGTTTAAGGCATATGAAATGGGACACTACAAAGTTTATGACTTTAACCTTGCAGGAAGAAGGAATGGTACTTTTAAAGAAAACCGGAAAGCAAGCATTATAGTGAAGGTAACATTTTTATTAATAAAGATCTTACAACTAAGAATATGTTGTCTATAAATAACTTAAAACATAATTTACTTAGTATTAGTCAATTGTATGATATTGGATACAAAATAACATCCTTAGCTTCTAAGCGTTCTTTTGAAAGAATCAATAATGACTAAACTCGTCTTGAAGGATATAAATAAGGAAGCATTTATGAAATCAACTTTGATAAATTTTTAAACAAAAACAATAGTGAAACTTATCTTTTGACTTAGAACAATGATAATTGGTTGTAACATAAAAAATTAAAACATACTAGTATATATATCATTCACAACTTATCAAAAATTACCTTGTTAAAAATTTTACTGAAATGAATTCTAATAAAGATAAGGTTTGTTAAGCATATAAAAAAAAAAAAAAAAGCAAACAAAGTCTTCTTTTAAATATAAAGATATTATTTTAATGTTTAGGCTACTACAAGTAATTTGTGTGAATTTATTTTGTCCAACTTAGACTATAAGCTTGGTAGAAAGAAATATATCTTGGTCATTCTTGATGATTTCACCAAATACACATGGATCTTCTTCTTTACAAATAAGGATGAAATAAATTATATATTCTTTAAATATTGTATGAAAATCCAAAATGAAAAATATTTTACAATTACTACAATTATAAGTGATCACAAGCGGGAGTTAAAGAATTATGAAATAAATGAGTTTTGTGACCAAAGTAATATTAAACATACCATTTCTATTGCTAGAACTTTAAAACAAAATGGAATTATCAATAAGAAAAATAAAACCTTAATTTAAATGGCTCAAACTATGCATTGCAAAATATAATTTACTAAAATACTTTTGAACCTAAACTAGTAACATTGTTGGTCAAACCGTATGTGTAAAGACTAAAAATAATAAAAAGATATTAAATAAAATTATAATAATATTAAAGACATTAAGGCTCGGTATTTGCTTGTTATTGTCTAAAGCCTTAGGGGTAATTTGGTCCGTTAAAATGTTAGAAACTCACTACCCCTCTTCATATATTGTGTTTAAGAAAAACCTTATCCCTAACCCTTCTCTTCTCTTTACTTTAACACTAATAACAAAAAACTCTCAAGCCTCTTTTAAAAATTAAATCCAAAATTCAAATTATTGATGCTCAACTAATAGAAATTGCTAAAGACTAATGAAAATGCAATAACAAAAGGTCTCTTGGTAAGTTTTCTATCTATAATTTTGGGAAATTCATTTTTCTTCAATAAATGATGAAAAACCTTAAGGGATTCACATTTTGTAGTGTTTAAGAGATGGTGATTTGGGTTTTGCCTTAAGCTTCAATAAAGAAACAATGAGAAAAATTCCCGAGAAAATAAAATGAGAAAACAGGAAGTAGAAAAGTAAAGAATCTTTAATTAGTTTCATCTCTCTTGCAATTAGTCTTTAGTTAGTCAAATTATGAAAAATGATAAGCCTATTTACCAAAATGCCTAATATGATAGTTATTTGTTTTGCCTTAAGCTTCGATATTCTTGAGCCTAAATTTCAGAGTTCTCGAAAATAGACTAGTTATCTAGTTAATATTAGTCCATCCATTCAATTTTAACCTTCTTATTTTTTTCTCCTAGTTTTAACCATTTGCCACTATATAGAAAGAACTTTTAAAGAGTTTTTACAAAACATGTATTCCCTTAACTTTTGGCTGAGTGGTTTGCATTTAGGCGAGTCGAGTCTAAATGAAGCTAAAGGCTTGTACTCAAAGTTTGCCTTAACACCATGGTCATCCATCTCTCTTATCTCATGCATATGGTTTCTACTTGGTCTCACAAACTCCTTCATCTTCTATATTTTCATGTACCCCTTCTTTCTCTTCATTAGCCACCTCTAAGGTTCTATTCAACCCTTCGGTACTACGACTCTTCGTGTTAGACATGGAAAAGTAGTGTACCCAAAACTAAGACACTTAAAACATTTGATTTAGCTATTTTGCCTTCTTGTTGTCTATTACTTGATTCATCGAGCATCGAGTTTACTAGGCACCTTTCCTCGACCTTCTTCTTTCTACTCACATCTCCTTACTTCAACCTTTCTCCTTCCTTAACTTCTCTACCTCCTTCAACTCACTTCTCATCCCTAACTCCAAATCGATTAAGGTAATTGGATTAAAGGTAGTAACTAGTGTTATATAGAGGCTCTTGCTCCTCTATTGCTCTACCTTTAGTGCAAGCCGGATCACACTACTTAAAGTATCAAATGGTTGTAGCTTTACCATACTTATGATCGTGAACTTCAATCTGATAATGGAGGATTGAGCTATTGTTTACCCCTTTGGCACTTTTATCTTATACCTAATCATAAGCATCTTAAAGTTTTTCACATAATCATCTATGCTAATCTTACCTTGCCTTAAAGTCTGAGAGTTTTAGGAATATCTTGTCAGTGACGCAACATAAAGCATTTATTAATAGCCTCTTATCTCTCTCCAAGTGATCACATCTCCTTTGCCATCTCTTACTCATTAAGTTCTTAAGTTCTTCTATTACAATGCTGCATACCTTAAGAATTCTGCGGCTACAAACCTCACCTTTGTTTGATCATCATACCCAAAGTATTCGAGTACCTTTTTCTACCTCATGCTCTTAATCTAAATAGTTGTTATTGGAAAACTACCGCTAAAAGATAAGATCTTCATCTTAATGGTTTCTATGTTCCTCATTTGTTGACCATTTTCTCCTCCTACTACTCTATGGAAAGTGTCATCTTCCTCTTTGTTAGCTCATCCACTTCTCTCCAAATAAATATTAGTGCACCACCTCCTTGGTATGCCTTAACTTTAAGCCTCCTAATTATGGTCAATTGTGCACTATAAATTGTCATCATGTTTTATTCGATCTCTCTATTAAGGTTTGCATCATTTGCTCCATAGTAGGCTAGCGAGCATTATTCCTTTCCCTCTTGCTATTGTTATCTCCTTAATGTCTTTCGCCTATTCCCCTGCCATATATACCCTCTTTAAACATCTCCAACTAATTAGGATTGATCCTACATAACAATATTCACTTAAGGAATTCATGGAGCACTTCATATATTTCAATTACCCTCAACCTCCCTCATGCAATTTTAGCTTAAGTCAACTTCTAATCAATTAAAAAGAAGCAAAACACTCCACTTCACTCAACAATATAACAACAAACGACACAAACACTACAAATATCATACAATAACACACACACGCATGCACACGAGCACTGTACCCACGCACGCATGTGTACGCACACGTACGTAAGCTCGTGCAAACGCACACACACATGCACGTACGTGCATGCACATGAGTGCACACACACACTATTTCATAACCTCTAATTGAACATTAAGCTCTAATACCAAATAATTATGATGTAAGCAAGTACACTCTAAGTCTATTCACAGTCATAGATTACTTGAATGTTATTGTTTCGAGTGTTATGGAAACTGGATTTAAAGGATAAGCCAATTTCCTACTCTTAATATTACTCACTAGGATTAAGAAATGGCTTAGGAATCACTCAATCTATAAGCTTTCAAATCAAGAAATTTTAGGTGTTTATCATAATGCAAGGATTGATAAGGATGTTAATTGAGGAAAAACTCAATGTTTAGGTTTAGCTATATAATGTCTTGATTACAAAATGATAATCCCTTTAGAGTCTAAGACATAGTAAGGGCAAGATGGTCAAAAGTTTATGTACATGCTATGTTAAAAGTATAAGTAAGTAATGGGCTGTTTGAACACCTATAATAGCTACGATTCGGACAGCAATTGAAGTCTTCCGATGCTTATTAATATGCTTATGCTCCCATTTTGATGTTTAGCTCATCACGGGTAGTTGGAAGGTAGGTTGGTCGTCTACATGCCAAAGCCCTATAGTTTATATCTAAGTTGATCCTTTCTATGGTAGTGCACTTTTCCTCTTCTTGCTAAGGTTCCTTAGCCCCCCAGTTGTAAGATGCCCTCTAATAACTTGCTCGATGTTTGTATGGCATAAGTTGATTATTTAAATGATAGGCTTTACTCTAAAAGGTCCTCCTTAATTTCCACAAATTGCAACGACATAACATTCTCTCTACTTCTAAAGGTCCCAATCCTTAGGTATATCAAACTTAAATACCCTCCAGCCATAGTCTAGATCACGTACACATCTTTATACATATTGCATATTTTGGAGATCATAATCATCAAAACATTTTATAAACCTATTTAGAAGTTCCTTTGACTTTAGCTTATGTCTAAGGACGAGAGGAGGCTAGATTACTAAAGGTATGCAAGTAGCTAAAATGGGCTAACTTGGCTCAACCCATTTTGGGCTACGGGTTAAATAGGTTGAATTCATTTGGTTCGTTATTTAAATAGACAAAAGACTTTGACCCTAACCCGTTTAAAAACCAAGTTAAGGAGGCTAGTCCGTAGGCTAAAGGTGTAAATGTGTTAAATGTATCAACCTAAATCAACTCACTTTGGCTTGCAAATTAAATTGACTGGTTCATTTGGCTAGTTTTTAAATGGGTTAAAGAACCTTAGTCTAAACCCATTTAAAAAATAGATTAAATTGATCGATCCACGAGCCAAATGCCACTTGCATACCTTTATAGATTACTATGACTTTTGCAAGCCAAAGATAAACAAAGAAAAAAAAATAGAAAATTGGATTTAATCTATTTCACTAAAAACTTTCTAGTATAAAACAAGTATACTCAATTTATAATATAAAAGATATGAGTCCAAGTATCGACCCCTTAAGAACTGATGCAATTACTAGTATTTCACTATTTTCCTATTATCTAACATAATAATTTTATTCAAGAAATATATTTAAGATAATTAAATCTAAACTCAAAACTAATTAAACCAATATGCAAAATAAATAAAAATTAAAGAGAATAAGAATGTATGAATTCAACATTCAATTATTAGTCACTCTACAAAAATAAAACACATATCAATCTCATCCTAATTTATTAGATTGCAAGAATTCATAAAATACTAACATCCTTCTCAAGATTAATAGTGCCTCACCCTTGAATAATTAATTGAAATCTCTTTTTAATTAAAAATCTTAGAATTATATTAACAATCTGTGAATCATAGTATTAAGTCACCTTAATATAAAAAGTCATGTCGTCCTATTTTTAGGATTGCATGCAACTTTTTTAATTACGTTATGATCTAATTATATAAAGGAATCTCTTAACTTTTATATAATATCTAATATTGAATTAATACTCCAAATATATTGACTCAAAACAATGAAAGAATGAGTAATTAGATCACAGAAATTAAAAATCATAGATTGATAGAAGAAAAAAATACTAAATACATAAAAAAACTAGGGTTTATAATAATTGAATACTAAAAAGAACTAATCTAAAATATTGAGAAAATAAAATGAAATAAAAAAGAAAGATAAGTCTCTAAAACTCTAAAATATGAATGAATGAATGCTAATGTTTACAAGGACTTTGTATTTATATATATATATATGTAGAAACAAATCTCTAATATATTTTGAAATATCTCCTGTGTATCTTTCTAAAATAAATCTTCTAATTCAACTCCAAATCAAACAAAACTTGATTCTTTTTATTTCTTTTCTTCTCAAATATTCATCAAAGACCTAAAATCAAAACATTACTTAATTAAGCACCCAACATCCACAAAATACTCATTAAAAAAAAAAACAAAATCACTAATAAAACCTCATTAACAAATATATGTAATAATGCTCTTATCACTTCCATATTCAAAAAATAAAAAAAATAATAATTAATCATTAAAAAGCAGACTTTATTAATAAAAAGAAATCCAGTGTCGGCATCTATCGACCGAGAAAATCATTTCCATGTCATATGTCAATAGGGCGCCTCCTTTTTAGCACAATGAGGTAATGCATGACCTTGACTTGTAATACCATCCACCGAAATTGGAGCAACCCACAAAACGTTATTCGTGGCCATTCATGTAGGGAACCACTGATCTTATTATGATGGGCACAAATAAGGATAAAAGAGAAGTTGATGCTGAATAAGCAAACTATAAGAAAGATCTATTACCACTTAGATAACAAGCAATCAAGGGATGCCAAACACCCAAGAAAGACACAATCTCTGTGTCCCACATCTATCCTTGCAATTGTGATTTCAAGTACACCACCAATGTATGAAATTTAGGATAGATACAGATGTATCCTAATATTAACTTATATTCAATTAAATAATTTAAGTTTAAAATGAGTAGAATAAGACTTTGCCATTTTATTTGCACGATATATAATAATAATAATATACACACACTTAATTTATTTATATATACAACGGAATAATACCGTTGAAAATAACAAGAATTTTGTGATATAATTAAAACTATCCATTTTAATGAAATAGTTCTAACATGCTTTCCTTTGGGAATGTGATATGCATAGCTAGCCATAAAAGAACAACAAAGCAACATTACATTTGATAAGTTTCCAACTAAGCATTGCTGAGTCGATTCTATTAAGAATTATGTAATGGTGTAGCTTGTTTCCAATTAATGAACTTTCAAAACCACCTAACAATTGGTGGGGACAGAATTTACATTTAAACGCTGACAAAAACTTCCATGTGAGATTCAAATATCCCATGCACCCTCATATTCAAGAGTTACCTTACATCAAATGCACAAAACTTCTGTATATCTATCGCTTCATTTTTTCCATCATGATAACTTCGATACCTTACTGTGTTGGCTATAACAGCATGGTACAAAATCCACACCGCCTTAGAAAGGAGGTGGAGGGTCTTCACTCCGAAATACACACGCCCACAAGGGCTCATCAAAGGAGATAAAAGTAGTACAGAAGTTGGATGCTTTGTCGATGTATAAAAAGATATAATATGGAAAAAAAGAAGATTTTGTTCAATCAATATGTTTAGTTCATTCACGAAAATATCGTATTATAGGTGATTTTTTGAGTTTGCGTGAATAATTCGAGATTATTTGGAGCTTCCAGAATTTTTAACCTCCATATTGTGAGTCCAATCAAGTTTCACTCAAGAATTCTACCAAGTTGTTGATATTTCGTATACAGTAGCAGTAGTATCTCTCTTTCTTTTTTATTTTTATTTTTTTAATTAAGTTGGAGCTAAAGAACATAGGTGTATCACAATCTTTATGTGAAAATTTTGATATGAAGTGATTATATATATTGTCATATCCGGAATCTCGAAGACGCAACAACCTACCAGGGGTTCTTATACATCGGTAAGTACATATAGAGATAGAAACTTCTTTTCCCCAACTTCTATTACTTAGAAAGTAAAAATCCAAATAAGAGTGAGAGCTACAAAGCCTAGTAAGGGAATCCTGAACGATGAGGGCAACAAAAGAGAGGAAGTTTAACCAGCCGTATAGTCCTTGCCATTACATTAAAAGAGTTCTTGAAAACCATACATATTAAAGTGCTTGGGCTTAGATTTCGTCTCCAAAGAAAAAGAAGATTCAAAGCAAACCGTAAACCCTCTCTTTTTTTTTTTTTTTTCTCACTCAATCGCTTATTGTGTGTACGTAATACTTTTGTATAATGTTACTATTAAACTATATAAATGTAGGAAGAGATTGAAGACAGGTCTATAGGGAGCACGCTATGTAGAAGCTGGCCGGCCGCAAGACCACCAATAAACACGAAATTAGGAGAAGAAGAACACAATTGATCTTCATGGATTTGATTTGAAGATTCCAAACCTAGTATCTTAGGATTCGTATCAAAACTGTGGGGCTTTTCCTTTTCTTTTTCATTTCTTCTTCTTCGTTTTTTTTCCTTTTTTCCCCCCTTTTATATATTTTGCGATCACACCTTTTATTCTTCCACTACAACACAAGTTCCTGAAGATCCGTGGTTTTCCACCCTTTCTTGGGTATTAAGGTTAGGGACTTTTTGTGTAGTTTCTTACATTAAATTCTCTGGTTGTTGATGTTGTTTCTTTTGCTGTTGACTGCCGTTTGTGTTGGTTGTTCGGCGGTTATTATAGTTTAATATTTCGGATAGAAAAACTTTCGGATGTAGAAATGTAAATTGAAAGCACTTAAAGTATCACAATGCGATGATAGCGGGAATTCGTTCACTACATAGTACTTACTTACTGATTAACCATATCTTAAACAATAAATAGAGACACCCTTAAACCATATAAAACGTAATCAAGGAAGATGATTTAGACCAATAGATAAAATGGGGAAAGAAAATCGGACAAAGAATCGAAAAGCAACCGAGTGTATAATATAATAGATACAAATGTGTATAAGATTGACTCATGTTAATGTAATACTGTCAATACAATTGATTCATAGGACTTTTATTGTCTCATAACCCTAGAATAAATAAGGAAACTAAATAAAATATGAATCCCATCAATTCAAGAAACAAATAAAATCAAATATATAACTTTCCTAAATTAACATTAAAACTTCAATGATTAGATACTTTATCAAAACAGGCAACTTCAACTTCCAAAGTAGCACCAAATTGTGAAGCTGTTTATTTTAGGCTATAACATACTCAAATTCAAGGTTATCAAAATCATGATTCCATTGAAACTTTGAATTTATAGAATTAGTAAAATTGTATAAAATCATATAAAACCGATAGTAAAATTATAAACTTATAAAATCGTTAATATTCATAGTTGTACCAAAAATTTGTATTTAAATAATTTTAATTAAAAAAATCATAAACTCATAAAATCGTATAGTTGACTTGCGATTTTAACAATTATATTCATATTAGTCTTTATTAATATATTATAAACTCTGTAACTCTATATGCAAAAAGTTATTACCTCTAAAATAGACTCCCAGATCTAAAAGGAAAATCAAAAGCTATGAGCTTCTAGCTTCCTTTGGTTGTAACCAATAATGATGCTTCTAATCATTGCTATACTATTTTCTAGATGAAACTAACCAACTTTCAGTTTTGTCCTTCTTTGCTCTTGACGATCTAAATAGTTTATGACTTGTAATCCTAACTCATTCATGCTAACAAACTTCTTCACTAATTAGTTTGCATAATTTTTTTGTCTTAGTTCTCATTGTATAACTAATCACTAGCCTTGAAAGTTGAAAACTTAATATTCGTGAACTTTAGGTCCTTATACCTTTAACCTATTCAAATAAATCCAAAAAATCAAATTATAGCATTAAACTTATATATATATATATATATATATGCATGTGTATATTTGGCTACGAAAAAGAAAAACCCTACATAAATAATGTGTTTATATAAGCAAATAGTGACTAATATATCATTCAATATTGTCGGTTAATGTTTCTTTCTATTGGCTTTTAACATCACTACAATAAATTGTTTTTAATTTGTCAATAGACAAAACCACAATTTACACGAAGATGGGAGATCATAATTAGCTAACATTACTTGGAGTTTCCTAAGATAATTTTAGAATGTTGTCCTAGGCTTGTTCACTTGGTTGTATCTAATGGTTGTTTGAATACTGTGAAGCTTTTGCTCTCTTATGCACATTATGAGATTGTCTTAAATGGGATAATAATAAAAGTATGCCTATTCACTTGGCTACAATACAATGTTGCCAGAATTATCCACTCGCTTCCTTATGAATAAACTCCACATCTACTTATTTTAAGCAAACAACTTTCCAATAAGCACACTATTAAAATTTGGAGCAGCGATCAAGTTGTGACAGTACCATTGTGTACTACGAAAAGATTCAAGATCAAGTACCGTTCTTGATCAGGAACCTTCAATGCATTACATAAGGCGTCTCACAATCTTGACTTCTGCTCATAGACTAATATAGAGTAATAATGAA
Organism: Lumnitzera littorea; assembly: GCA_024138015.1. NCBI lineage: Eukaryota > Viridiplantae > Streptophyta > Magnoliopsida > Myrtales > Combretaceae > Lumnitzera > Lumnitzera littorea. Next base: position 102,621,353 of record JAMXBB010000007.1, read on the forward strand.
GCATTTAATATAAATTAAACCATAATATCTAATCCGACATAAACTAAAAGCAAGGTTTAAGGTTTCCCTTAACTTAAGTCATACAGATCCAAAATAAAATAGTACCGGTAATCTATGCTACTCAACATACTAAAAGATGTAAATAAGCTTAAATAGTCCACTCAACATACTAAAAGAAGTTGGCTGATGATCCCTATGCTAGTAATATTAACCTCGAGCATCTAGCGCCTCAACACTAACCAAAGATCCTACTACAACAATAAACTATAACGAGATAAATAACAATAGCTTAATGAATAACCTTCATATCCTACCAATGAACAAGTAATAAGTAAGTGAATTAATACACATATGCAATGTAGACAAGCATATGAAATGCAACGTCGAACACAATCTACCAACGACTATACAAAGCATGGTATTACACCTATCGTTGTCCAGGTTAGGAAGTATTTAAGCACGTCAAGACCTGGTCTCTACATCTACCATCTAAACATTAAACCCAAAGCAACAAACATCGCTTAGCCTTAAGTAAAGGGCGATAATCCCCAAAGCTAAGTAGATCCTAAAGGTCGAGACATGAATATGTCACATGAGTACGTCATACAAATCAAGAACGCACATAATAATAATAGTATTGAATCCAAAATGCATGATCTCTTGCTCCATTGTATAGTGCTAATGCCCTATACAGATAATGCATAGACATGCAATGCATGGTTAGTTTTTATTAAGGTCAAGTAGTTACTATTTCAATTTTGTAGGTGACCAACCAAATATATATATGATGATAATCCAAGGCCCTATTTACTAATGCAGCATCGAATTTGTAATATATTATTGTCCCTTAACAAGCAAGTACATCCAAATCAAACACATGCATATAATCCCTATCTGAAGCATATTCATTTCTTGCATATATATGATTAAATAGTATTCTACACTGCATTCACAAGCAAGATGTGACAAGGGTTAGTATACTCACTCTTCCATGGAATCTAATAATCCTAATAGTCCTCGATGGCATCAAACTCAGGGTCCTTGTCACCTGAAGAATACATCTAAAGTATATAAGTATGCTACTTATACTAACTATCTACACTTTCTTACTCTAAGTTCCCATTTTAAATGTTTTCATATTTCGAGTGTAGTTTCCTTGTTCTAAATCCGTTTTTAATGATCTTGTAGTTGTTTTTCATTATCAAGTCTTCTTTCATTTAATGAGGTCATTTTTGGGTTTTTGGGTCAGCAAGGTTCGTTTAAGCTTTACAAGTTTATGGGCCCAAAGTGTAAGTTTGATCACTTTAGGGCTTGGGCTTATTTTTGGGCTTTAAGCTTAGCTTTGGGTCTTAGGCCTTATACTTAATATTTTAGGCTTCTTTTTAAGTATTTTAAGTGAAAAATTTTTTTCCAACACTTTAAATTTTTACCTTAGGCTTTGGTGTTGCCCTTATGGGCTCTTTTCTCAAGTTTAAGCCTTCAACTCATTAAGATGCCTATATTGGATGTCTTAAATGAGCCTTAGGGTATAATGAGCCTCTTGAATAACTTATTTTGAGCCTTTTAAGATAGGGTTCAAATTTGGTCACTTAGTTTTTGGGCCTTAAACTTGGATCTTTTCGAGCTATTTGAGCTTATCTTATAATTTAGAGCCTTAAACCCAATCCTATTTGTCTTTTTAGACTTAAGCGCAATATTGGTCTTACGTTTAGTCCATATTTCACTAAGTTACAGATATGATCATTAAGGTGGCCCTTAATACCATATTTAAGTCTTTAATCTCTAACTAAGCTAGCTTAAGGTCCTAACTCATCATTAGCCTGCTTAACTTGGTTAATCAAGTCCTAAATTATGCTTAGCACTAAATAATCATGTTATTAAGCTAATAAATTAAAATTTACATATCTTAACCTATCATGTATGTAGCATTTAAGGTAGGTTTTTAAGGGTTTCCAATACACATCTTACATACTATATGTTTTAGTGCTTTTTTCCTTCATTTTAGTTATGTTTTCTTCTAGCATGAGTTATGTATCTATCAAGTATGAAGAAAATAAGTTGGGAATATCCAAGAGAAGGTGGCGGCATGATAAAGAATGTGAGCGCTTGGGGTCTTTCTTGTTGATTCATCACTAAAACTATCAAGATGCTAAACTTCCTTATATATTAGTGTTAGAACTTCAACTAAGGAGTCTTTTCCTATCATCAACCATACTTATTTTTCATTAAGACATCCTTAAACATCTAAGACATAGCTGTACATGAAGTTAAGAGTTCTAAGATGCAAGATACTAGAAAGAAACTTAAGGAAAAATAAGGAAAACCTAGCTTAATCACTTACTAAAGCTAAGTATTGCCTTACATTTAGGGGGTCCAATCGAAGGTTGTGGAAGGTGTGGCTTCAAGAGTAGTTAGTAGCAGTTTAGAAGAGTAGGAGAGGGTGGTGTGGCTTTTTGTGGTGATGGGTTTGGTGGTGTAGTGGTAGAGTTATGGAATAGAGTAGTGAAGTGTGTAGGGTGGTGGTTGATGGTGGTTTTAGGGTGTTCTTTTAGTTGATTTGTGAGAGAGCTTTTGAGTGTGAGTATGTAAAGTGATGAAAAGGAATAAGGGTGACATGTGCTTAGCTGGCATAAATCAAAGGTGGAGAGCGAGACAAAGCTTGGCAATTTTGGGTAGTGAAGGACTTGCTTATATTTAAGACCATGTACTCTTTTACTTTATTGCCAAATGGGAAAGATCTTGTCCCCTTGAGGAACAAGATATTTTGATGTCATTTAATTCCTTGTACTCTAATCTTTACTTAGGTTTGACTTAATTAATTAAAATTTAATGAGGATTGGTTATGGATTAAGGTTTACTTAAGGAAATCAAGAGTAATTAAGCTTAATTAGGCTATTAAGTGTAATTAGGGCATGTTTAGGGTTTTGTTTTGTTTTGTTGCCACATTTTAGATAGTCTAAGTATCTTACACATGTACTTAGGGTTGCCTTAGGTTTTAGCATCCATTTATAGTTATTTGATTTGCGTACATACTCGAAACTCAAGGTTTTAGGTGATTATTGAGTTCAATTACTCTTAATGATTGATCTAACCTTATGATTAGGGTATATTTATCATGTTGGGGTATTTGGTCATTCAAATGGGGCTTAAAAATCTTTTTAGGGTTTTTTTTTTTCATTCTAGGGTTTCTTAAGTACTAGGGTTTTACTTGTATGGTTAGGGTTTTAGGGTCTTGTTTTCTCTAGGGTTTTAGCTTAACATTTAGGGTTTGATTCTTTTATTTATGGTTTCCCTTATTATGTTTGAGTGATTCTAGGGACTTTCTTATCTAACTTCACTTTTGGTCAATAAAATCCTGTAAGATTTACACACACCATAATGAATATTGACATCATTAATAAGAAAAATATAATTATAAATAGAATCATATTATATTAATTAAATGAACTATACTAGATTTCTTACCTCACTTTGTGAAATCGCTACACTCACATGCTTGACGTCCTCCACTCCTAAAGTGGCCTCCAAATCAAGATCTATGGAACTATAATTCTTAGGCAATAGTGAAGAATTAATCAAAATCAATATGTTATACTTTTATATCGTTTTCTTTGATAATTTAAGAAAGATTGCCTAAGCCTTCCAAATAGAAGGGAAAACCAACAAATTTAGATTCTAGTATACTATTAAATGAATTTCCATCAAGCCATCTTCACAAGAAAATAACATTTAGATGAAAAACAAAGAAATCATAGTAACAATAAAGAATTCATTTGAATTCACAAGTCCACCAAACGACTCAATTTTGTAAATATTGAAGAAAATTTTCCTATTAAGTACTTTCTTAGAGGTGACTCAAAGTTACAACATAACTATGATTATGGATTTGGTAAGCATAGGTCTCCATGCGTCGGAAACACTTATGGCTACAAAAAAATGGACAAAATTGCAAGTTTAAATTACAAAAAAGGGATAGTCTATAGTATAATTTTCACACTTGTAAACCAAAATATAAAACACATCAAATTTAAAGATACTCTTGACATTACTTACTAAATAGCAGTTTATACACATGTATACTTACCATAAGGAGAATTGACACATTTATGAACATATCCACTTATCTCTTTATGGCATTTAAGAGTGGATAGTAGTATTCTTGAAGAATCAAATGTCTTTTCAAATTTAAAGCGAAAGACAAACGGTAAGGAGATGTTGACAAATCTTGGCTCATAGAGGCAACATCTTCGTTGAGCATTTTCTTCAAAATTGACAATGAATTCGCTAACATTAGGTATATCTATGATTATCATACTATATTTACGGCTCACATTTGCTCCCATGTTTTTAAATTCGTTACAACCACTATAAGAAATTTATGTTATGGTAATAATACATAAGTAAAATACTTTTTGTTGCATTTTTTTTTCTAATACAACAGGGTTTTTTTTTTTTGGCCCAGAAACCATAGAATATTCATTCATCAAAAAGTAGAAACAGAGTGTCTATAATTACAAACTACCCAGTGAATGTAATAGCTGATCTGCCTTAATTAAACTCAACAAAGGACTTGCGGGATTTTCTTCCCAATAATAAACAAACAAGCCCATTTTTCCTCAGGTAGCTGCCCAATCAATGCATCTATTTACTTTCTTGTTTATGAGAGGGAACAAACAAGAAGTGAAAGTGGACTTGTACAATAAAATATCCTTAACAATTGCAACTATAGACCATTTACTCCCTTGACCTTGCATACAGTGGAAAGGTAAGGAATAGTCTATTTCCACAATAATCATGTTCCATCTCATATCTTTTGTCCATCTTAGTGCTTCTTGAACTACTACTGCCTTGGTAACTAAGTAATCAGCAACTTGCAAACTCTTACTAATCACACCCTTGAAATTTCCGTTACAATCCCATGCTACTACTCTTAGTCCAGAGACTTGTAGCTTTGCACTTAAAGCACCATCGTAGTTGAGCTTAATGGACAAATGATCAGGTGGCATCTAAACTTTTTGAAAACCTTCATCCTCCTTATGTTGTATTTGACTACAAGATGCCTTAGATAGTGTGAGATATTCTAATTTAGTAACATGTATCATTGATGCAACCTTCCTTAGGACTGGCATGGAATGGTTAAAGACATATTCGTAGTGATGCTTCCATATCGCCCAACACAAGAATCTAACTTCACCAATAAATTTTCTTTAAATGATCCTTTGTCAGGCTTGAGTTCTCTACCAATGAAAGTAGCCATTTATCAAAAGTTGATACTTGTACCAAATCAATTCTCAATCCCATAACCTCTGCCCATACCTTATGAGTCCAATCACACAACAAAACAAACTGTTTTCTTATTTCTTCTCTTCAGCAAAAGTAAAAGTTGCATGCTTATGAATCTTTCACTCTTCTTCTATTTAAACTTGCATGTATGTCATGCTCCAAACAAAAAAAGTCATAACAGTCTCGCCGTGTAAACTAACCTAAGATAGAAATTAACCTAAAATAGAAACTAACCTAAGATAGAAGCTAATCTCACAGCTATTATTGTAGACATAGTCCACATAAGGCGTATACGACTTAACTAACTTAAAGCATCCAATTTGATACATGTCTATAATTAAACTCGTGGTTTAATTTTTCAAAATACCTGTTTACAACAACCTGTTGTTCAATGATACAACAGTACTTATACAGTATTTCTACACATAGAGTTATAATTTATATTAAGAGTTTACAAAAATCACAGGTCAATGAAGCTATCTACAATAAGATAAGAAACTAGTGGGCATCCCAAAGAATTCCTAATTAGTTTCTTCAAAACAAAAAAAAAAATAAAATCAAAAACCCAGATTTAATGGATTCTCCTTTCCTCGCTTTCCTAACCAACTATGTACTAACTTAAGGGTAGTGATATCTAGCATCTTAAACTCTCACTTGCCGCCTGCAAAAGAGTTTGTAAAGATATGAGCACAACTAGCTCAGTAAGTGGGACGGAGTTAGAAGAGTACCATATAATCACAAACAAGGTTATTAATTATAACAAAATACAATGCAATGCAATGAATCACTTGAAACATCATACAATATTATTTGGTCCATTGTGAGGTCAAAGAAATTACATATACTTTAACCCCGGATTGAGGTTTACCGCGACTCAAATCAAACCAAACTCAGGCTTATGCAATAAAGAACACCTTCCTCCTGTGACTACCTTTGAACCACAACACTCACCTTTACTGCGATCTCCTTACCTGTTACTTAGTTTGACTAAAGATGGGGAAACGACCATTTTAGCCGTCCTCATCGAAGGGAGTCAATATTTGGTCTAACATTCCTAAGCATTCTCTTAATGGTTGCTATGCATGTCCAATTATGTTAACGGTCATATCGCTATTAGTTCTATTTAGGGGTGGCCAAACAAGTTCACACAGAACACTATTATGAAATCATGTAAAGCAGCACACCAAGGACTTCAACTCCTGTTATAATTAGAATACCAATCATACACATCTCATGTGTATAGACAGCTAATTTACAACTACAAACAGAAGTACTCTTAGGCCTTTAGATACTTTGATATAGTATTACGATAAGTGGTAAAGTCACAATCCTAACTCACCTAGATTTCTTCACTTGCTCACTAAGTTGCAACTTATGTTGTACCTTTGCCGTTATTCCCTATAATACAAATATCATTTTAGTATTCATATACTTACTATATTTAGGTTTTTATTTTGTAGCTCAAATTATTATCTTTAATTTAAGGTTATAATTTATTTAGTTATCCAGGTTTTAAATCTCTTAGGATTAGGCTTGCTTTAAGTTGGTCTTTGGTTCAGCTTTTAATTCAATTTCTGAATCAGCCTCTAATTTAGCTTTCAATTATAGTTTTACTCATAAGTCCTAGAAATTTCTCCTAATCCATTTTTTGAAGTTAACTAACTACATTTTAGGTATATAAAGTCTCTTATTCATGTTTTGATCAGCTTCCTAATTTACTCTATATACCATGTCTCTAATCTACTTTTGAATTAGCCTCTAGTTTGAGCTTACAATATATTTTAGCATACTTTTCCATAAGTTTTATTCACAACCAAATTCAAAATACACCATATAACCCATCTCCACTTTAGTTTGAATCAATATATGTTTGACTCTGTTATTTGAACACGTCGCTTATTACATATATATTAATCCCAAGCCTATAATATTCAAATCCAACACTCCTAATACTATAAATTTAATCTTTTAACATCAATATATATTGCAAAAATTCATCTCAATATGCCAAAATTAGAACCTTAGCCATTTTCTTTTTGAAAATCATTATGTATCTTGTGAAATTCCCATATATATATTCATTACCCAAAAGCTAAAACTTAACAAAATCAAATTAAGCAATTTTAGTAAAACATTTCACATAGCATCAAGAAAATCAAGTGTATTCCTATCAATTCTAACTATATCATGATTCACTACCTCAAAATTAACAAATTGATTTTTTTTTTTAACACATAGCATCACTCTAGATAACATAGGTAAATTATATGTATGTATATATATATATATATATATATGTTTAACATAGAAAATATATCATTTGGGTATTAGAAAATAGATTGGAAATTCATCCAATTTTAATCATTTCTTAGAGGCAAATTATACAACTATCTACTGTCAACAAAATAACAATTCTCCTTAAAACTATATACAAAATAACCTAGGAATAAATTTTCTTAGAATTTTTTCCACGTGATTTGATATTTTTAATATCTAATTGGAAATCATAGAAAAATTGGATACTCACCAACTTGACATACTCCGTTGGTTGGTGACGGTGATAACCTTAACATGCTTCTTCAAGGTCCAAAAGAGTGCAACATCAATCTCTTCATTAACCCTTGAACTACGAATGACTAACCCGTATGTTTTTTTTTTCCTACATTTCCTTTTTCTTGATGACTCTATGTAATATTTAAGTTGTTAAATTATTATTAAGAAAGGTTGGGGGATTTTATAGAGAAGCCAGTCAGCGCAAACTTAGAACTTCAACCACTTATACACCTAATAATTATTTAAGTAGACTTTAGAGAACATATGCCCTCAAAGTATATTTTATTAAAATTAGTTCCTACTAATTCTTTTACCCGCTACCACATAAATTATGGGGCTCCAATTTTCCCATTTCACTTGCACTTGTAAGGGATCCCTAATAATTTATAATTATAGTATATTATGCTTATATGTATGGACATACATATTTATATATATACATAATCTAAGTCCTATTGGTAATTTACTATGCCTATGTACATATATTCTTCACCATTTCCCTATCATGCTACTTTGAAATCAAAATTTAATTTAACTTAATTAGTTTTTCTTTCCATACATTTATTGCAGCTTGTGAAGATTTTTAGTACGTTATAACCATATATTTTGATAAGATGTTATATTAGCATTTATGGAACTAAGGTTATACTATATATGTTCGTAACATATATATTATATTTAGAAGCCATATCTTATAGTGTTATTATTTTATAACACCATTAATTTATCCCCAATGTTTTGTTATGTCTCGTTGCTCACTTTATACTACATATATATATTATTTAATGTCACTTGATTGGATTCTATAACGTAAATAATTTATCTATTTTTGTGTGTATGTGTGTGTGTGTGTGTATATATATATATATATATATATGTCAAAGCTCGTTTCACACATTTCTTGATAAGTAACAAATATTATGTTTCATTTTAGATATATTATTATTTTATTATGTTATTTTCCTAAATCCAAGCTTAGGCAACCATTTTTACCAAGTTCCTAATCTTCAATGCTAAATTCAAATTTAATCGTACAACTTTCATGATCAGGCTCCAACATACCAATCCTGAATTACATGAACTTACATTTTCACTTAAACAAATATCTCTTTTTATTACGCTAAATTTAGGTACTAAATTCAATTGTTAATTTTATGGGGTCTCATAATGTGTGCTTAATGCACTATGACAAAGTCTCCACAAGAAGTGCTTAGTTTTTGACATGCATTTTGCATTCCATATTATTTTCCACATTGCAGAATCTATAATATGAGATGATGAGGGCCTACTCCCCTTTGTTAGTAGATTAGCCTTGATTATGGTATGGTAGGAGAATTTAACACTATATCTTCCATCTTGTTCTAAGGGCCAAATGACATTATCGTAATCTCCATGTCCTCCTGCTGGAATTTGAAGGATTTTCTTTGCAATGCTACGAGGAAACAATTGTTGGATCTTACCTATTCGCCAAGCACCTTCTTGATTTAGAAAATCTGAAAACCAACTACACTTCATTACATCTATATTTAGAAATTTGCAAGGCTTTTTTCTTCTTTGATGTAACAATCGAAGGGTCATCCCAAACTCCAACCTTATCAACTATGCCTATCTTCCAGTTGTAATCGCTTCTTACTACCTGTCTACCCACCATAATGCTTCTCTATACCCAAGAGGCCCTACGCTTGATCCGGGCATTGAAGAAATCATCATGTAGGAAACACACTCCCTTAATTTCCTTTGCCTAAAGCTAGTCAAGATTGGTAAGTAGCCTCCAAGCTAACTTCCCAAGCAGAGCATCATTAAATGATTCTAAATCTCGGAATCCCAAACCAGCCTTTTTCTTTAGAAATAGCTAGAGAATCCCACTTCTTCCAATAGATGTTTCCCCCATTCTTGTTATTGCCTTACCAAAATCTGCTTATCAAAGATGTAACTTCCCTACACCATCTATGTGGAAACTTAAAAATGGCCATAGTATAGGTTGGCACCGCATAAGCCATTGACTTGATAAGTATTTCCTTTCCTCCCTAAGAGAGGAGGGCTCCCTTCCATCCTTGTATTTTAGTGCCTATCTTCTCTTTAACTGATGCTAAGGTTGCACATTTAGATCTCTCCCATGCTATTGGAGTGCCTAAATAGTTTCCTGTAGTGTTTTGAGGCGATATGCCTAGTAATTGATACATTCTTTACTTCTTCCCCTTAAGAGTATTCTTGCTGAAAACTAGTGCTGATTTACAAAAATTCACCGCTTGACTTAAAGTATTGCAAAAAGAAGCAAGTATATCCTTGAAGTAGATAATATTAATGTCACTAACATTGAGGAAAGTAATGAGTCATCTGCGAAAAAGAGATGTGTTAGTTCTGAGCAAGCAAATTTAATTTTTATCCCTCAAATCTCATTTCTATTAGCAACACTAGATATAAGTTTAGATAATACATTAACTACAAACAAGAATAAATATGGTGATAACGGGTCTCCTTGCCTAATGCCTCTTGAGGGTGTAATGTGACCTATTCTTTTGCCATTAAGCATTGAATTATAAGATACGGAGGTGAATGTGTTCATGACCCAATTCACCCACTTTTCATTAAAGCCTAATTTAAGTAGGACCTTCTCTAAGAATTGCTAATTAACTCTATCATAAGCTTTCATCATGTCGATTTTAATTGCATAACTACACTTTTTCTGCCTCTTCTTTAATTTCAAGTCATGGAAGATCTCGTTGGCTACAATAATATTATCCTAAATCATTCGATTCAGGACAAAAGCACATTGAATAGGGGTAATGACATAATTAAGGAATGTTTTCAGACGGTTTGCTAACACTTTAATAATGACTCTAGCTAAGAAATTACATAAACTAATTGGACGAAAGTGACTTAGTTCGGATGGATTCTTAACTTTTGGGATCAACACTAAATCAGTTTTGTTTTGTTTAGATGGGAAAGTACTTGATTCCATAAAGTGACGAATAGCATCAAAAACTAAATCTCTCAAAACATTCCAATAATGCTGAAAAAAGGTACTTATGAATCCATTTAAGCTTGGTGCTTTGTCCACTCCAAGTTGGAATACCGCCTCATTAACCTCTTCCATCGTCACTTCCCTAATCAGTTCATCATTCAAATTATTCATAACCAACTTGGGGATACTGTTCTACACATCAGAGATATTATCGATATTCTCCACCTTGAATATATCAGAGAAAAAATGAACAAATAAGCTGCCCAATTCTTCCTCATTTTCCTTCCAAACACCATTTATATCTTTTATTCTGAAAACCTTATTAGTTGCCCTTTTGTTCTTTGTGACTCAATGAAAGAACTTAGTGTTTCTATCATCATGTGCTAGCCACTACACCCTTGATTTTTGTTTCCAACACAACTCTTCCCTAGAGATGGCTTCATTAAGTGCATTCTACAAACCTTCTTCAATTATGTCATTATAGTCTTTACACTTCTTTCCCTACTCATAAGCCAGCAAATCCATTAATCAATTCACTTCTTTAGCATAATTGGGCATTGCTGCCCTATGCCAAGTACTAAGCCTTTGTCTACAACAATCTAACTTGCTCATGAGTCCATATATATCTACTACATCAATATTCTCATGCCATGTTTCTTTAATAACCTATCTACATCCCTTCGAAGAGCACTAGTTCTGGTCAAAACGAAATAGGCTTTTTCCTCATTTATCCTACTTGCATACATTAACTAGTAAAGGCGAATGGTCACTTATAAAATGGTAGATTTGTGATAACAGCATTCTAGAATCGTCCTAGCCAAGTTACATTGCCAAAACCTCTATCTAACCACTCGTTCACTTTAGCCCCTCTCTTTCTTCTATTTCACCAAGTATATATCTAACCTTTACACCTTAGATCAACCAACTCTGCCTCCGATATCACCCGTTGAAAAGCTATGATTTGAGATATTGGCTTTAAGTTTCTACCACTGTTATCTTCTTGTGTGAGAATCTCATTCCAATCTCTGATGCATAGCCAAGCTTCCCTAACTATCTAGGACAAATTAACCACTCTCTTCTAGACGGACAGTCTTGGCTTCGAAATAGGAGGAGCATAAATCCATGTGATTTTAGTATAATCTTCCCATTCAACCAACTTTACTCTCATATCTGTCATATGGGAATTAGCCCTTAAAATTTCTACTTCTATGTCTTTACCCCACCAGATTGCTAGGCCTCCCAACAATCCCATCGATTCTACATAAAAGGAGTTAGTGAACCTTTGCCTTCTCCTCAGTTGATCCACATAAAAACCTTTATTCTTCATCTCCATTAGAAAGACGATTTTAGGTAGGAATGTACAACATACACTAAAGAGGGTTTTCACTATCGGGGATTGACTCAATCCTCAATAGTGTTCTAGCTAATAAGACTCATGGCAGGCTTATGGCTACTTCAGGCCAACTACTACAACCTTTCAGTAACTCAACTGTTTCCTCAACTTTCACCTCCACAAAATCTATAAAAGAGAGATTTTGTCTTATTAACCTTTTTCTAAAAATCACTATCCTAGCCTTCTACTTACCTTGCTTTTGAACTCTTCCTCTCTTATCAACCCCATGTAACTTATCTTCCTTATTCTTCTTAATTCCATATGGCTTACTTAAGGAAGTCTTGATGCTTTCTCTTTCTCTCTTCTAGCTAAGAGAGCAAAGTGCTTTTGCTATGGGTGAAGGATTAAAGGAGCCCAGTCTGTCGCCAAGGGTGTCTAGGTATTAAGGGTTTTCGCCAACCTCGAGGATGCATGTAGGTTAAAGGTTGAACCAATTTGAGAAATAGCATAATCATAGTGGGGTTCATAGGTAAGTGTATTAGTGTCAAATTGAGTATTATCATCCAATTATGAGATTTGTTGGATTGCATGATAGTAGGAAACATTGAGAGGTTGCATATGCTTATCTTGGGTGGTCAAATTAGGGTTAGGCAAAATTGTTACAGAAGGAGAAGATATGGTGTTTTGGTTAAAGGGTAGTATGGGTTCAAAATGAGGGTTCAAATATTGGGTTAGAGGGTAGTATGGATCATCTTTGTTTAGTGTAAAAAGAGGACATAAGGTCGTTTCCACATGGGCTAAAAATAAAGGTGTAGGGCCTAACACTAAATCTTGGTTTCCTACCACATCCATAACCCTAACAATCTCTTTACCTTTTGAAACCACTTTCTCCTTCATCAAGGTAACTGCACTCTCTACGTTCTCCACTTTAGCGTACATCAACATCACATTCAGACCATCTACAGGATCAATTACTTTATCGTCTCGTCTTTTGCTATGTGAAGTCGAAACTTTAACTTTATCCTAATAAGGGTACACATCAAAAAAATCATTGGGCCTCAAAGCAGGAGCATGTAAATAAGGACCATAATCAATCCTAGATTGGTCGATGTCTACTTTCATCTCGTAAGTATCTTGTGTGTATCCTAACTTGCTACAGACATAGCAAAAGTCAAGTAGCCTCTCATACCGAAAAGAAATCTAAATGCGTTCGTTATGGTGATCAACTATCCATCTACCTTTTTTGAGTGGCTTACTAAAATCCAATCTCACTCTCATACGGAGAAAATCTTTCCATAGATTCTTAGAATCCTCCACATCAATGACCATCCCCAAACAAGCCCCTATCTTCCTATCATTGTCATTAGTTAGCAACCATAGGGGAAGCCCTTCGATTCTCACCTAGAAATGGATAATCAAGAAACATAAGTCTTTAATTTTTTGTGAAACATCCCATTTTTCCAAAATAATTGAATTACCCATTATAGACAAAGGGTTCCAAACGTAGCACCTTCTCAATATTTTCTTCCCTATCTGTCTTGCACAAAATGAGATCATTGTGCAAGGGTTCTACATGATACTTGCCATTACCTGCCCAAGCTCTAGATAGAATATTGCAAACCGCCTTTTTATTGAGTTGCTTCATTGACAATACCCTTCCAACTAGAAAATATTCACTCATAGTTCTTTCAGACTCCAATATGTTATACAGGGAAGTCCTAGGTTAGGGTTCGTAGTCGAAAAGGAGAACAAAAGGGAAGTGAGATCTAAAGTGTATGAGAGGCAACATGTTCCAGAACATGTTGGAATAGGCATTGAAGCATTTAGGATGGGCCATAGGCCTTAATTTGGTCCATTACAATCATAAGTAATAAGCTAGTAGTATAAGCCTCTTTTGTATTACATATCCAATTATTTTATTAACATCACATACATAACAAATATTCTTAGGCTAGGTATCAGCATATGGTTTAATATGGGGAATCTTTGTAACAAACCAGTCATACCTATATACATGTATAAGGGTGATACACAAAAATTAACAAGTAAATGAAAATGAAAAAAAAAAATTGCATCCGCACATCCTTGCATATGGGGAGCTCTGTATTCAGAGTAATCGTTTCCCTTGATTTCCATTCCATTGATTACATTCATAAAAAACTAACACCACATACCAATTGATATCAGAGATCTTTGGCAAATGGTCAAAACTAGAAGCAAGAAAATGGAGGGATTACTTAAGAAAACTATGACAAAACAATATGAAAAATATGAAGCTTGGACTAAATTGCAAGATGAAAAGCATGATCAGCTGGTAAAGATTTTCAATGATCTCTTTAAGTAGTAGCAAGCTTCTCTCAATCACCTATAACAGTAAGTAACAGAAGTGATTAAGGTTATATAACCCAATAGTTTGTTCAACAATACACCAGTGATGAAGATTCCAGAAAAAGGAGTAATGTAGAATGAGATAAGCAATGAGGTACATAACCCTTTTTTATAGGATGTTGGTGCTTATCAACTTCCTAACCTATCTACTAAGTTTGATTTTTCCATTTTTACTGGTAAAGATTTGAAGGCCTGGTTGATTAAGGCCAAGCATTTCTTTGAATTAGATGAAATCCCTACACTATATAGGGTTAAAATTGCTGCCATACATTTAGAAGGGTTAGCATTACAGTGGTACTACACTTTTACCTATAATTGAGTTCAGATTACCCCCATTACTTAGGAAGAGTTTATGTTGGGTTTATAGTCTTGCTTTAATTCAAAAACTTTTGAAGACCCCATGTTTGAATTCAAAGAGTTATTCTAAATTGGATCTCTAGAGGAATATTGGAATGAGTTTGAATATCTTGCTGCTTTAATGCACTTGCCAGAGCACCATCTAATAAGCTGCTTCATAAGTAGACTATAAGATGAACTGCAATATATGGTCTGCATGTTCTAACCACAAACCTTATATTAAGCTTACACCCTTGCTAAATTACAAGAAGCCACTCTTCTTACCTCCTGTACACCCTTGGAAACACCACATTATTATTCCTCTACTTCTACTACATTACAACCTATATACACTAATCTTACACATCCCATATACACAAAACCTTGTCACTTAACAAACCTCACCATTCCAGTAACCTACCTATTAGACCCACATCCACAAGAACCCCAAACACCTTACCCATACGACCTAGAATTCCATACCATATGACCTTGGAAGAATTGGAGGAAAAGAGGAGAAAACGATAGTGCTTTTGGTGTGACGAACCATTTAGTCTAAGGCATAGGTGCAAGTAGAAGTCATTAAGAATGTTAATTATTGAAGGTGATGATGACCTAGGTGAAGAAGTAGGGAATAATATGGATGAGCAAGTTATTGAAGAAGAGTTATCAAAACTAACCCTATACTCGTTAGATAACCTACACAACATTCGTGTGATGTGGTTATCTGGCTTCCACAAGAAGAGGAAACTTAGTATTTTAGTAGATAGTGGGAGCTCTTTGAATTTCTTATATGTACGAGTTGCTAAAGGGTTGGGTTGTATAGTTAAACAAGTCAAACCTTTAAAGATAATGCTGGCTAATGGCACCCCTTTAATTATTAACAATAAGGTTAAGTTGTTCCAACTGACTCTTCAACATTGTGTTTTTTTTAGTGGAAGTTTATTTACTGCCATTGGATGGGAATGATGTAGTACTAGGCATTCCTTGGCTAACTAATTTGAGTAACATAACATGGAATTTCCAACAACTTATTGTCATGCCCCGAAAAGGTGAAGTTGTAATAGTCCCACCATATGAGCCATCCTAAGATAGAAACTATCTTTACAACTGCTATCCTAGATTTAGTTTACACCAAGCGTACTTGACTTTACCCCTTTGAAGTGTCCAATTCGCTACCTGTTTAATATAAACCTGTGGAGTAATCCTTTAAAATAATTTGTTAAAAATAAATTTATAATTTGATCTTATAAAAGAGTGGTAGTAAATCCTACAAGTACCTGTCATTTCATATACTGACCAGAATATTGAAAACTACTAAAGCCCCTTAAGGAGTTTCGTGTAGTTTTCCTTAAAAGATAAAAAAAAAAAAATTAATACTAATGACAATAGCTGGCCATTTCTTGTAATATCTCACTCCCCGTCCCAATTTACTACTGTTATAGTGTTAGGTAGGTACTTGTAATCCATTTAGAACCAACAAAACAAACTATAAAGGAATGAGTGACAACTTACTTAGTAAGTGGGGTGGAGACAGAAGTATGCATTTAGCATATCACAAGTAAGGTTTTTTAACCAAGTTGATTAGATGCAATGCATGTACAAGCAAATGCCTTCGCATGATGATATCCAGTCTATTGTAAGATTAGAGAAATTACACCCACTCTAATCCGGGTTGAGGAGATTGACATCACATATTCATGAATTGAAACCAAGCTGAGGCATGTGCAATAGAGAATACCCTCTTCCCGTGATCACCTTCGAACCACAGCCTTAAACCTTACTGTAGCCTCCTCTCTTGTCACTTAGTTCGATTAAGGGTAGGAAAATAACCATTTTAGCTATCCTCATTAAAAGGAGTCTGTATTTGGCCTGAGAATCCTAGTCATTACCCTTAGTGAGTTGTGATGCATATTAGGTTAGGTATTAAGCCGAGTTTGAGTTAGTTCATTTTTTTAGGGTGATCAACCAAGCTCAAACAATTTAAGTATAAAGATATTCACAAAACAACCATAACATGGAGCTTACCTCCCATTACAGCAATTGAAACTTAACCATAAGCGCTACATACGTACGAATAGCTAATTACAATCACAAGCAAACATACTTTAAAGTCTTCAAATATTCTAAAATAATACCCCAAATGCTATAAAGCATTGATCCTACTTACTTGTCATGACGCTCACTTCGAAAAACTCAAATCATCAACGATCTGATCATTGGGAGACCCTATATATACAAAACCCAAATTCAATTTTTGTAATAGTTACGAAAACATTAAGGTTTTGTCTAAAGTATATTATCATCATAATATATAGTTTTATTATATAAGTCAAGTTAAGTTATTATTTATTAACAATATACATAATTATACTATTACGTATAATATATCATTTCGATCGTATCAAAACGTACTTTTAATCAGTTAAATTATATTTCAATTACTGTAGGGTTATCGTAATACATAAATTCTCGTAATATTATGAAGATATAAGTTATATTACCTAGGATTGTCCAATTTTTGTAAAAATAGTTTGTACAGACTTAGCGATATGTATTACGTATTTTATTTCTAAAGATAACTTCTAACAAATAGTTTGAATTTCTAACACAGTTATACGTAGCTATGTAAATATTATTTTAGTATATGTATTTTATATAATTAAACTATATTTTACATAATTTATCAATATAACTCAATAATATAGATATTATATAACCTTAATACATATATAACATAACTCGGTTGTCAAAATATCATTAAATATATTAAAAATCTACCTTTTCATCAAATCTAACCGGTATGTATATATGTAGTTTTAATTTCAATATTTATCATGTTTTAACCTATTGTCACTAAAAATTGAGTTCTGATTAGTAATTTAAGCTATTTTACTATATAAATTTGTAATAAATAGCTCGAGTTACCAAATAATGTTATGAAAATTTCTATAGACTCCTAAAAATACGGCAAATTCATTCATCACTTAGTTTCGTGTTATTGATTTGCCGCCTATATACTCGAAATTACTATTTTATCCCTAAATTATACTTAATTATTCAAATGTTATTCTTTCTACACAAAATTATTTTCAACCTATCCTAGCATCACTATAATTCACCAAAAGTCAGTAGAGGTCAATTTTCCCTAATTAATTTCACAAAACCTATTTATTTCACATTTTCACCTTAATTATAGCTATTTTTGGGGATAAAAATTACAATAAATATTAAAAATACATGAATAAAAAATTGGGCTACATAAAAATTAGCTATATACCATTTGTCTTACACAAAAATTTTGAGTTAGAAACTACATTATTTAGTGTATTTATTTTAAATTTCAAATTTCGGGTAAATACTACATTTGTTAAGCAAGTGCATTAAATATTCCTAGTTTTGTAAAAATAAATTTACAAAATGAAAGCATATCTAAAATAACTTAACAATTAATTTTTTTATATTTTTCCTAATTAATAATAATTTTTTGAAAATAGAGAAAAATAAGGTAGAAATTCGGAACCTAGATTCATCGAAGCTTCGGCTACTCTTGGCCGGAGAGGGGTTATCGGCCTACCTAGTTGGTGGTGGCTTTGCTTAGTGGCGATAGGGATCCACGTTAGGTTATCGGATGGTCGGAGATCTATGTAAGGTCAATATTTTGCTCTGTTTTTCCTATTTTTATCTAATTTTTCTAAATATCATTCCGAATTTTTCTTAAGTGTTTTTGGTTGCCAAAACATGAAATCTAATTCCTACTATCTTATTTATAGTAATTTAGGTCAATTGTAATTTTTTCTTAATTATTAAGTAATTTATTTTAATATTTTTCTTAAAAAACAGAAAGTATGAAGTGGCAAATTATTGATGACTCACTTTTAAGTCATCCATTCCAGCTGTTCTTGAAGTGCCACGTGGATTCCAGCAATTCCCACATCATTTGGATAGGTTTTGGTTTAATTTTAGTGTAATTTTAATGAAATTTGAATAATTTAAGTATATTTAATTATTGTATTAATATGCGTGTATATATACATTATATATGTAACACATGTAATGAGTAACTATATGCATATAACCATGTTTCTAGCATGTCTTTTATTTTTTAAGATTTTTTCCTATTTAATTTTGTGAATTTAACGCTTATTTTGCATAATTATATAATTTTAGGTTAGTTTACGGGTATATTTAATTATTGTATTAAAACGATGATGGTTGAGTTACCACTACAACAATGTCACTGCTGGGTAGTGCAGATATGTGTAGTCAAGGATAATAAGAGCGAAAAACAATTAGTGTTACTACCATTACTAACCTTGATTGAAGAATACAATGATTTGTTTAAAGAACCACACTCTTTACCTCCACCAAGAAGTCATGATCATAAGATACACTTGCAAGAGTAAGCTTAGCCAGTTAATTTAAGGCCAAACCGACATTCCAATGTACAGAAAGAGGTATTGAAAGAAATGATAAAGGAGATGCTATGGCAAGGTATGATTCAATCTAGCCATAGTCCTTTTTCTTCACCCCTAGTCTTGGTCAAGGAAAAGGATAACACATGGAGAATGTGCGTGATCTGTAGAGAGCTTAATAAGCTCACCATCAAGGATATATATCATATACCTTTTATAGAAGACTTATATGATGAACTTTATGGTGATTGCTACATTAGTGAGTTGGATTTAAGGTCCAGTTATCACCAAATACGCATAGATCCTCAAGACATTTATAAAACAACTTTCAAAACTTATGAAGGGCATTATGAGTTTACGACTATGCCTTTCAACCTAACTAATGCCCTATCTACTTTCCAAGGGTTGATGAACAATTTGTTTAGACAATATTTGCGGAAGTTTATATTAGTGTTTTTTTATGACATTTTGATCTATAATAGGAGCATGGAAGATCACATTTCTCATTTAAGTGTCATATTAGAAATATTAAGGAAGGAGGTGTTATATCTCAAGAAGAGCAAGTGTATATTTTGGGCCACATTTATTGAATACTTAGGGTATGTGATCTCAAGGCATAGTATGACTACAGATGGGAAGAAGGTGGTTGCCATTGTTAGCTAGCTATGTCTAACCAATATTAATAGTTGCAAGGCTTTCTTGGGTTATTCGATTATTACTAGCACTTTATTCAAGGGTATGGTGTCCTTATACGACCCTTGACCAATTTATTGAAGAACTTGGATGCTGAGGAAGCATTTGAACATGTTAAGAAGGCATTGACACGAGCACTTGTCCTTAAATTACTGGATTTCTCATGCTTATTAGTGATAGAAATGGACGCATATGGGGGAGGGCTATCCTTATGCAGGGCATACACCCTATTGCCTATTTATGAAAAAGGGTCTCTTCATTTATGAAAAAGAAATGCTTACATTAGTTTATGCAGTGGAGAAATGGAGGCACCACTTTATTGGCCGCCATTTCATCATCAAAATGAACCATCAAAGCTTAAAGTACTTATTAGAACAATGGGTGACTACTCTTTATTAGCAAAAGTGGTTAACTAAATTTTTGGGATTGGACTACAAAATTTAATATAAGAGTGGAGTCTCTAATAAGGCAACCAATGCATTATTGCAGGTGGTGAATGACTTCAAAACTCTTACTTGTATTGTTACTACTAATCCTAATAATATTGAAGTAGTGTAGGTTAGCCTATAAGATCAATCCTATTACCAGCAACTAATAGAAAGATTAAATATAACGACCCAACAGTATCATTGTCGTGATAGGTCGCCGTGTACTATATAAAGGTCTATTATCAACCCCTTTGCTGATCATAGGCCTTTCATACAACACACAAGGCTCCTTCCACTCTACGTTACCACTAGGTCCATAGACAAGTAATATAGAGCAATTTAACTAAAATTACTTCTATGTTATAAATTAACTAGTTGTGTGGGCTCGTGAGACCCACACCAAAACAATATTACAAACAAATGCAGTTCATAACGGAACTGCATAAAATCTAAGTTATGCACAAAAACATAAAAGTATCTAAATACCTATAATCTATTACAAAATGTCCTCTTCTCTCTCTGATCGCTCCAACCCATCTCTACACAAGACTTACCACGGGCATGCCTCGACCCGGATTGACGAAGAGGTTCTCCTGCATCAACAAAAATCTATAGGGATGTAAGCTTACACTTAGTGAGATAAATACCCTCGTTAGTACCACATAGCAAAAGTTTATTATATGCACAATCATATGAATGCATGAACAATCAGTATGCTAAACAACGCATGCAGTGACCTAGGAAATGCATACGACTTAGAATTTCGCCCCCTGAAGTTAGGGTTTGGAGATAATTAACCGACCCAAACCAAAATCCGGGTTCTAGACCTTGGGTTTTATTTCATTTGCACTATCGTGCTCATACCAAAACAAAACTCTACATATATATATATATACTTCCTTTACCAAAATCAAATCATATCTTTTAAAATCCCAAGTCTAACGGTGTGGTGGCCCCCACAGTCCACAAACACACGCCCTAAGCAGAAGCCACAAGACTCGGCCCTTCGTTGATGGTTGGCGTCTCCCGGCGCCTAGTAAGCCCATCAGCTTAAGACAGAGACTCAATATATATGATGGCGTAGCTAGTGCCCAATCCTACAGGAAACTCATATTCTTGTGAGTCCCATCCTATCTTCTGCGTTAAGCGGCAGTCGGTGTTATCCGTATGCAATATGGGGTATGCATGATTCATTTTGATTTCTTAATTGCATAAGAGATTAACTCGATGTTCAGGGTGATCAGACAATTTCATTCCATACAATTCATATGTATATATGATGCAAGCAATTCCCCTTATTAAATATACTTAACAAGTCATCACATTCATCCACAAATTCATACAAATGCATCTCCTATATCCCACAAGCATCCAAATTCATATATATAAGTTTAGGTGCATTTATTTCTACAAGCACAATCAAGTAAAGAGTCATCGGGAATTTACTCACTCTGCCATAAGGGTCAGTCAAAGTAATCCGGAGGCAGGTCGTCTCCGTAAACAGTGTCCCCTGGTCATTGAAATAATTTTTATAAGGAATTGAAGCAAACTTAAGAAACTAAGTAAATTTTCCTTAAGTTATACTTTTGACTAGTTTTCGAAATTTTTCCCGGTTTTTACCTAAAGTTCAATCGCGTATAACTTTTTCGTTTTAAATCCGATTTTTATGATCTTATAGTCAATCTTCATCGTTTTCAAGTGTATTTTAATGTGGTAAGGTTAGATTTTCGAAACGAGGTATACAATTCTGTCCATGGGTCAGAACAGTAGCGTTCCTCATGTGTTGGAGTGTTTTTGGGCCTTGTTTGGTAGATGGGCTTTTTAATAACTTAAGAGATTCTTTGGGCTTGGTCTTTAGATTTTATCCTAAGCTTAAAATACTCCTTGAGATCAGATTTACAACTTTGATTTATATTCCTAAGGCTAACAACCACTTCTTGGGCCCTTTAGTGAGCTTAAGTTGTCAAATGGGCTTGTTTTTTGTTCAAACTAAAGTTAATGACTTTGATGGGCTTATGGGGCCTTAGGTAGATTTCTTATGGGCTTCAAAACAACCTCTCTTGGTACTTTAAGGTGCTGGTCAGATTTTTATTGAAGGCCCAACTTAGAGTTCTAGGCTTGTTTTGAGAGTTTTAAGCTCGGTTTTGAGTTATAGGCTTTGTATGCTTATCATACTTGCTTTGGTTAATCTTTTCACTTTGTTCATTTAATTTTATCATATTTTTAGGCTTCTTTCTCCCACGTTCCAGATCTGTTCATGATGGTTCCAAGGGGTCCTTACTTGGTTTTTCAACTTGTTTCATCATTTCCTTAAGTTTAGGTGGTAGATTATGCACTTAAACTACTTATGTCCAAATCTTAACTTAAGTTTTCTTCCATCAAATGATCCTTTAACTCATGCTCCACATAAAGAAATAAAAGATCTTATACTTAATAAAACCTCCATATCATAACTCATGTCATACAAAGTTGGTTTCTTCATAAAATCTCATATGATGGATTTTTCTTTAACTTAAGTCTAGATTTGAGTATGTTTAACTTAATGAAAACAAAATCAACATCCAAATGACTATGGAACCCTCACGTCCAGCATGCTTATCCTCCATTAAAGTTCTCATTTCAAGATTTTCTTAACTTAAAATCTTCCATTCAAAGCATTAAACAAATGTCTTTACAAAACACCAACTTTACATGCTCATGTTTCAACTTCATGTAAGGGTTTCATGGTTTGTTTCTTAAAACGATTTTTTTTTTTTTTGTTATAACAACTTAAACCTTACTCATATCTTCAAGAAATCCAAGTCTCCTAACATAAATACTAATCCACACATCACAAGAAATACTTACTCGTCCTTAACGCAAAGTTTGGTGGTTGTGTACTAAGGTTCCACTTAAGCTCTTAACTTTTCCTTCTCCTTTTTGCTACCTTTTGGACCCCGAATCTTTTGGTCTTTTGGAATGGGGTTTATGGAAGATTCTAATGGTCTTAAAAGGTCGTAGATGGTGAAAGAAAATGACACGAGAACAAAAGAAAAAAATGTCGTGAGAAAAGCTTCAAGAATGGAAGAAAAGTTGATTTTGTGGGGTAAAGTTGTTTCTCCTTTTTATGTTTGTTTCAAAGGAGAGAAAGATGAAGTGAAAATGAAATTGAAAGGGAGAGAAATGGTGGAGAGAGTGGCCGGTTGGAAATGGAGAGAGAATGAGTGTTTAAATGCCTTGAAAGTGTTGTATTGTAGCTTACACAAAGTCAATAATTGCAACTCTTGATGATGTAAGCATTAAGGGGTGAATAGTGATGTGTAAGAAAAAGTAATTGATGGGTGAATGACAAGTGCATAGCCCCCCTTTCTCCCCTTTTTAGATCTGCCATTAGAAGTCTTTTTAGGCCATGGAGTGGTCTTGTCACATTTATTAAAGTTAAGCTTATGAATTCTTGTGAAAAATTGTCCATATGTAGTATAAGTGAAGAGGTGATAAGGAAATTGTCTTATCACTAAATTTTGATAAGTTATTAATTGATAAATGATTCGAACTCTCAATTGATAAGTTATCTAAGGTGATTGGTTGGTCTACTTATTTATGTGTAAGGCTTATACATTAAGATAAGGGCATAGCCTTATAGAAAATTGTTTTAAGATTTTTATCTTACATTGTTTTGTAATTTATGATTTGATTTTTATAGAATTGTGAAATTCTCTAAAGTTGAATGAAATTATTCAAATTAAATTATTGATTAATTATTTAGGGTTAAAATTCCTTAATGGTTTTAAGGTTTAGGGTTTTAAGTAGGTTTAGTTCTCGCAGTTCTTCAAGCTCGGATTTTATCGACAATTGGCTTTTGAATTGTAAAAATTTAATTCGTTTCTAAATATAAACTTAAGTTTTTGGTTTAGTTGATATTTGGGAACGTTCGGAAAATACTCTTAATTCAAATCTTAGGCCCACTAAAAGTAGGGTTTACATTAAAAAGGGGAGAAGTCGTAAAGAATTATAGGTAAAATGATGAATTGCTAAGGCAGCATGGTCGATTAGTGGTTGGTCTTGATTTAGAGCTACGTCACAAGCTGCTATCATTGTATCATGATGGCGCTTTAGGGGGTCATTCGAGTACTCAGGTTACATATAAAAGATTGCATTCAACCTACTATTGGCTAGGAATGGAGCATAATGTATTGTACGCCAATATATAAGGGAATGTGAAGTTTGTCAAAGCCA
Source organism: Lumnitzera littorea (assembly GCA_024138015.1). Lineage (NCBI taxonomy): Eukaryota > Viridiplantae > Streptophyta > Magnoliopsida > Myrtales > Combretaceae > Lumnitzera > Lumnitzera littorea. Next base: position 102,645,962 of record JAMXBB010000007.1, read on the forward strand.
TAAATTTGAAAATATTACGACACTAGGGTTACTATAACCAATTCCCATACCAAATGGTTGTTAGATTGACATCATAATGGATTTTATAAAAAGCTTACCATAGTCACATGGAAAGGAGGTCATAATGGTGGTTGTTGATTGCCTAAGCAAATACAGGCACTTTATGAGCTTGACATACCCTTATTTAACTCAACAGGTAGCTAAACTTTACTTAGAGCATGTCTATGAGCTACATGGTCTTCCTAAGACTATAATTAGTGACAAATATCTTGTATTTGTTAGTCATTTTTGGAATGAGTTTTTCAAATTACAAGGGGTAGACTTACAATTGGCTACCACTTACCATCCTCAGATGGATAGATAGACAAAAGCTATGGATAAGTGTCTTGAAACATATCTAAGATGTATTTGTGGAGACTGCCCTAAGAAATGGAGTGAGCATTTGGATTTAGTGGAATGGTAGTATAATACAAACTACCATTCCAAAGTTCATATGACTCCATTCAAAATAATTCATGGGTATCCCCTACCCTTACACCTAACCTATGTGCCTGGCGATTCTAGGAATGATACCGTTGACCACATGCTCATTGAGAGAGAAGACACAATTAAGCTTTTAAAATTTCACCTCACAAGAGCTCAAGGAAGGATTTGATAGTATACAAACAAAAACAGAAGTGACAAGACATTTAAAATTAGAGACATGGTCCTAATGAAGTTACAACCTTATTGGTAGCACAACATTCGCAAACAAAAAATGCACAAACTCTCTCCTAAATACTCTAGACCATACACAATTGCAGCAAAGGTTAGAGAAGTAGCATATAAAGTAGATTTACCTAGCATCCATGCAGCATTTCACATGTCGTAATTGAAACCATATGTCTACAGTCAACATCAATCATCCACCTCTCTACCATCAAAGTTTGAATCCAACCCACTAGAACTTGAATCTATCCTTGATCAGAAGAAGGAAAAGAAGGAACTAGATCTAAGCAAATGGTGCTTGTTAAATGGAAGGGACAACTAATTAGTGATGTTACGTGGTAGATTTTGATAGATCTCACATTGTTTTTACCTGATCTACCCTTAAGGACAAGGGTCTTTTGAAGGGAGGAAGTTGTTGTACAAGGAGGTCCTAGGTTAGGGTTCGTAGTCGAAAAGGATAATGAAAGGGAAGTGAGATCTGAAGTGTGTGAAAAGCAACATGTTCTTGAACATGTTAGAATGGGCATTGAAGCTTTTGGGATGGGCCATAAGCCCCAATTTAGTCCAGTACAATCATAAGTAATAAGTTAGTTGTATAGGCCTCTTTTGTATTATGTATCCAATTTTGTTATAAACGTCACATGCGTAACAAATATTCTTAAGCTAGGTGTTAGCATATGATTTAACATAAGGAATCTTTGTAACAAACCAGTCACACCTATATACATGTACAAGGGTAACACATAAAAATTAACCAGTAAATGAAAAAGGAAAAAAAACTTGCATGCCTACATCCTTGCATACATACGAAGAGCTTTATATTTGGAGTAATTGTTTCCCTTGATTTCTGTTTCATTGATTACATTCATAAAAAAACTAACACCATACACTACAGTACAAGGATCTCATCATCTTGCGACTTAGCATTATGGAATGTAATAGGAGATCTAGCCGATGATGCCGTTGTCTATAATGAAAATCATAGTACTTTAGAATGAGAACTAGACTCAAATGCCACACATGGGATGATAAAAACACCTTAAGATTAACAACTTATAAAACAAAGACAACATAAAATACTAAAAATGAGTAATGGACCAGTAAAAGAGATACACCAAGAAACTAAAAACAAACACTAGAGAATTGGAAAGATGACAACATTGAGAGACTACAAGCAATGACATAAGAGACATGATAGAAGAATAAGTTACTATCCCATGTGATGATAACTCCCATGATGAGATGGTAACTCCCATGTTGAGAGAGAAAAAGTCTCAATTCAATGATATAAAACCTCATAATGCTACAAGTTAGTTTCTGCAAAAATATGTCTTTTTTTTTCACTATTTCAACAAAAATTTATAGCATAGAAATACATAAATAAAATTTCGTACATTTTGTTTATTTGAATATAAAATCAAAAGAAACCATTATTCATAACCAAAAGGTGTTAACAACAAAATGTCATTACAATAAAAATAATAATAATTTAGATACTTTTTACAGTAATTAACTCATCACATTAGAAAAATAAGGATGTATAGATAATAAATATAACACTCGATGTTCAATTCAAAAAATAACATTTTATAAAGATAGTGATGATTATGGTTAGTGATAGAAAAAGAATGTTTGGAGAGTAAGATGAAAATATATGTTCACTTCTTCATTAATAAGTTGATTTTCATAAAGATGAATGAATTCAAAATGAAATGAATTTTTTTTATTGAGTTTTAATCCAAAATGATTAAATCTTTGTCTATTTTTTAACTCTTTTTTTCCTTATACAAAATTTCAAGTTAGTTAAATTTTTTTTTTAAGGTTGAAGATTTAATGAAAGAGATGTACAAAGGTTTTATTTAAGACTATATTAAGCTCAAACAACATTCCTTTTGTAGGGTTCATATACATTATTTTAATAAAAAAGATATACTCTTGAGTTCATTATACTTATGTTAATAGTGGTGTAATTATAAAGCAACCTTTATAAGTTTAGACAATGGAGCTTTATAGATAAACTTGATCTTTAGTGGTTTCCTGATAATAAAATGTTTAGAAAGAATACCAATATCTTTATTTGAAGTGAAACATGGAAACACTACACAACTTTCATATACTTAGGTTTTACTATCCACATTGAGGCTAAAAAAATATAGCTAATTAAATGAATCTTTTTATATGGTAATTTTGATATTTATCTAAGTATAAACTTTTTCTTAGACTAACATATTGGTTTACATTACCATTTTTTACATTAATACTTTAAAGGTTCACGAGCTAATATTTCTTACTACAAAAAGACATAATATTTTGTTGACAAAGTTTCAATTTCTTATATTGATATATATTGATTAGAGTCCTTAAGGACACAATTTTTTATCCTAAAGTCATACATACTCATTCTAGAGTTCTTTTAGATTTCATTGCGTAAGTGGATTATAAGTCTTAATGATGATATACATGTACATGTGAATGAAATCCATTTATTCAATATTAATTTGTATCTATCCATAACAATCATTCATTGGTTTTCCCTTGTATAGTTATTATCTTTAGGATGAAGTTAAGAATCATTTAAGGATATGTCCATCTATTTAGCTATATTTTTGGGCATGAGTACTTTTGATCATTGTCGATTTACCTTTTTGTTTAATTAGATTTGTTAAGGTAGAATACATTAGCTTTTTCTTATTTGAACTAGAAGATATCATATTTAGATTGCAAAATCGAAATTGTAAGTTCTAGGAATTTTTTCCAAAATTTCAAGACCATGTCTTTAGTCTTACTATATTACCATTTAATGAAAATCTCATATGGTATCATAGATGGGTATAATGAGCAATGGATAAAAAAAAAATGGATGTTTAATGAAAAATTTCACGATCTCATAGAAGTCTTTTTCCCCATCTCTTTTATCCATTGCTCTTTACGTACAAGAAAGTTAAATACTCTTTATGGTACTGTAGAAGATTTTCATTAAAAAGTAACAAGAGAATTCAAAGAGAATTTATATTTGTAAGCATGTCCTCGAAGTCATTGCGTCTAAAAGCATCAATTTGCTAAATTGTTCTGACACCTACATTTGAGTTAGGCCACTTCTTTTCAACAAATATGCTCTTTATCCTAATACTAATGGATGTATAAAATAACACAAAATCTAGTAATCAAATCATGATTTTGTATTTTGGTTATTTTAATTGAAAATAAGCATGACGTTTTCCTTTGAGAGAGAAGATGACTTTGACTTATAAGAATGGAAATACATAGTTGATGGTAACTCACCACGTTTTTTTAAGTGTTTTTTATTCTTTTGTTGTGGTTTACTTGTAATTGTTAGATTTTATGCTTTCTAGTATAAATTCACCATATTGATAGTATTACATTGGCAAAGAAAATAATTATGATTTCACCTTTAAATTTATTTCTTGCCTACCATTGAATTGACAAAATTGCAGCAATCATGAGTATATGGATAAGAAAAATTACAAAACCTTAAAATGGAATAATACGTTGCAACTCAAAATAATATAGAGAAAATGCTTAAGTATTACTGTGGAACATAATAATGGTTCAACCTAAATCCTAATAATTTAACTTGAAAAAAATATCATTGGTTTCAACTATCCATGATGCTACTAAAATTGACAAAATTAAAACTAAGTTTAGAAATATCTGATCATATATCTATTACTATATAGCACATAGCAAATTCTATAAAGTATCTCATGAAGGAGAAATGGATTCCTTACACGATATGCTATATTAAAAATCTAACATATAGAGGGACGTAGTAGCTTTTATCAAGCTTTTTAAGTGAATAACCTTCCATATGACCATTCAAATTCATAAGACAATTTTAGAATGGTATTCTACCTTTGTTCATAAATTAGATAAATCTAAATGCACTTCACTTCACTCGATTGTATTTAATGGTTGATCAAATATTGTGAAGCTAATACTCTTTTATGAACACTATAGAGAGAGTAAGATAAAATAGAAGGATACCAATTCACCTGGCTACGATAAAATGTCAATGTTGGATATTGCTGGAATTATCTACATGCCTCCTTACAAATAAACTCCATTTATACTTATTTTAAGCAAATAATTTCAAAACAAACAAAGCATAATAACTATTGATATCAATAATAAGAGAAATATAATTATAAATAAAATTATATTATATTAATTAAATGCACATTACTATATATCTTATTGTGCTTTGTAGAATATGTACCTTTACGCTTGACCTCCTTCAATCCCATGGGTGGCATTCTAATCAAGACCTATCAAACTTTAATTCTTAGGTAATAACGAGAAATCAATCTAAATTTATATACGATACTTTTATATTGTTTCCTTTAGTGATTTAAGTAATATCTGAGAATTGCCTAAGTTTCAAGCAGCCTTGCAAATGAAAGAGAAAACCAGCAAATTTAGATTCTAATTGGGTATCATAGTAATAATAGAGAATTCATTTGAATTCACAACTCTACCTAATGAATATTGAAAGGACTTTTTCTTATTAAATTCTTTCTTTGTAATACGTTACCAAAAATAAGGAGATCAAATGTTATTATATAATTTCTCTCACAGTAAAAGATATGTGCTTAATGTTAGAGTAATAAGATTTTACATTTGAGCTATTTTTGGAAGGGACTTTGAATTACAACATAATGACTATGATTTTGATAAGTATTGATTTCCACCTTCCTATACCTAATCAGATGATATGTATACTAAAGCTATACTGGAAATACTTGTGAATACAATGCAAAATTCTTAAATTATTAAATGAACAAAATTACAATTATAAATTACAAAAAAGGATAGTTTGTATTATAATTTTCACACCTATAAACTAATAAATATAAAACACATCAAATTCAAAGACACTCTTGATATTACTAACTAAATTGTGGTTAATACACATGTATACTAACTATCAAGAGAATTGACATACTCCTCAACATATCAACTTATCTTTATGGCATTTAAGAGCATTATTTTTGAAGAATCAGACGTATTTTTTAAATTTAAAATGAAAGACAAAAGATAAGACTATGTGAATCTTGGCTCATAGAGGCGATATTTACCTTAAGCATTTTTTTTCAATATTGATGATGAATTCACTAACATTAGGTATTTATATGATTTTATACTAAATTTATAGCTCTTATTTCCTATACTTTTGAATTCTTTCTAATCACTATGAGGAATTTAAACTTTGATAATGATATATTGTGGCAAAATACTTTTTTATTGCAATTTCTTAATGTAATAAGTTAGTTTTGGCAAAATTGTATGTATTTTTTTCTTTTACTATTTCAACAAGATTTTGCATCATATAAAAACATAGATAAAATTTCATGTATTTTGTTACTTGAACATAAATTAAAATAAACCATCTCATAACCAAAAGGTATCAACAACAAAATGTCATTGATTAAGGGAAAAAAAAATTAGATACTTTTTAACTGTGATTAACTCGTTGCATTAGAAAAAGAAAAATGTATATATGATAAATATAATACTTGATATTTAAGTTAGAAAATGACATTCTGTTAAGACATTATGAATTGAAAAAAAAAAAAGTTTTAAGAGTAGGATAATATTGGCTACTTCATCAATGAGTAGATCATTATAAAATAAAAGCATTCAAAATAAATTGCTTTTAAGTTATCTAAGGTATTACTGTATATTTGACATTAAGGCTAAAAAAAACTAGTTTTTAAGTTATCTAAGTATAAACTTTTGTTAGGTAACATATTGATTTATAGTTATTGTTTTTTATGTCAATGCTTTAAAGGTACATAAGCTAATATTTCTTACTATAAAAAGGTATTTTGCCATAATATTTTGTTGCTAAAGCTTGAATTTCTTATAGCAATTTATGTTCACTAAAGTCACCCTTTTAAGTTTTAAGGATATGTTTGTTCGTGAAGTCATGTAGACTTATTGAGAGGTGTTCTAAATTTTATTAACTTAAGTAGGTTGTTAACCTTGACAATGGTATACATACACATTGTGAATGGAATCCATTTATCCAATATTAATTTGTATCTATCCATAATGATTAATTGCACGAGTATTTTGATGGTTTTTATAAGGTTTTGCCTTCTAGAGTTATTATCTTTAAGATTAAGTTACGAACTATTATGTGATGTCTCTATTTACTCGGATATCCATTTTTGGCATGTGTGTTTTTTTATTATTGTCATCTTAGCTCTTGGTTTAAATAGATATGTTAAGGAGTAAGATATATTAGCTTTTTCTTGTTAGAATTAGGAGATATTGTATTAAGATAAAATATCACTTGTATTTAACTTGTATAAAATATCATTGCAATCCATTAATCAATATTAAATTGTATCTGTCCATAATGATTATTTGTATAAGCACTTTGATGGTTTTCATGAAGCTTCCTCTTGTAAAGTTATTATCTTTAGGATGAAGTTGTAAACCATTCTGTGATCTGTTCATTTACTCAAATACATTAGCTTTTTTTTGTCAACCCAAATTCTAATAATTTAACTTGTATAAAATATCACTATTTTCAACTATGTATGATGTTACTAAAATTGGCGAAATCAAAACCAAGTTTAGAAATATCTCATTATATGTCTATTTTTATATGGCACATAACAAATTGTATAAAGCAGCTTGTGAAGGAGATGTGGCTTCCTTACATGATAAACTATCTTAAAAATCTAACATATTGAGGGAAATAGTAGTTTTAATAAAGTTTTTTAAGTTGATCACTCTTGCATATGGCAGTTCAAGGTAGTTGGAGTTTTGTAAGATAATTTTAGAATAGTGTCATACGATTATTCATAGATTAGATGAATTTGAATGCACTTCACTTCACTTGGCTGTATCTTATGACTAATCGAATTTGTGAAGTTTTTACTTTGTTATGGATACCATAGAGATTGTTTTTAGCAAGATAGCAATAAAAGGATGCCAATTTGCTTGGTTGTGATATAAAGGCAACATTAGATGTTGCTAGAATTATTTAGATGGCTCCCTACGGATAAACTCCATGTCTACCTATTTTAAGCAAACAACTTTGAAACAAATACATATAATATTGTGGATTTTTGGTGGATATTGTGAAGTATCCTATTGTGCTCTGTTTTCACACTTTGAAATAGATCTAGGTTTCATTGTTTTGAGTTGTTAACATTGAAGTGTGGTTTGTGGGAAGAAGTTAAGGTGCTTATTGGTAGCGGTAGTAATTGTGAATTAGATTTATTAGTGTTATTGTTAGATAGTAGTGTTTCTAGTGATCTTTAAGCTAGAGAAGTGAGATGTCCATGCCAAGTATATATGATGACATAGTATAAGTCGAGAGCGATGTTCTAGGCCGTGGCCACTAAGGAAACCATACTCTCCACACTATAGATGAGAAAAAAGATGACTTGGTTTCGATGATGGCAGAATTGACAACCTTCATGCACTAAATTGCCGGTAGCCACCATGCCAAGGAGGTGCATGATAATGTCTAACCCATTGATGCCAATCAAGTTGGTCCTTGATCTGCTATCATTGATACTTGAGCTATTCCAGGTAGGTAAGCAAGGACCTATAGACAACAAGAATTAAACGAACCCCATTAACCAATTCTACACCAGGTTGGAGGAGCAAGCAGAAATGGACACTAATTTAGGAGGAGGATTGAGATAGAAGATGTTAAATAAGAAGAGGAGGACAACAATTTTTATGAATTTGAGGAGCTTTGTGGTTGAGCTCCTAGAGGCACAAATAAGGTTGAGGTACAAATACCAAGCTTCAGTAGAACTAAGAGTGTTGATAAGTACCTACCTGGGAGGAGATATTTGAGAAGATTTTTTTTTTTATTATTATAACTATGATATCAGGAATTGCATTAGATTGGTTGCCTTGGAATTCATAGGATACATGACTATGTAGTGGAAGAAGTTACAAGCCATATGGAGGCAAGATGGTAGACATAAAGTGAGGACTTGAATGAGATGAAGTGAGTGATGCGAGGTCCCTTCATTCCTAAACATTTCGAACCAGACACATTTAAGAGACTTTAAGAATTGAAGTAAGGAACGAGGAGTATAGATGATTATCTCTAAGAATTTCAAATGCTAATGATTGGGTGTTTCTTAGATGAACCTAAGGCAAGAACCATTTCTCAAATTGTATTTAGCATAAGGTTTGACATTAGGAACATTGTTGAGGTCTAGAGAATAAGGTCTTTGGATAAAGCCGAACAAATTGCACAAAGGTCGAGTAGCAAAGGCATGCATTGCCTAGCTGAGCTCCTATTAACCGACCTATACACTAGAGTTGACCTTATCCTAAACTTAGGTATAGCTAAGATGTTGATTGATGTAATTCAACCTCTAATCAACTTGAAGATAGCAGAGGTAAGGCTAAGACCCTGAAGACCAAGGTGAAGAGAAATGTTGGACAAAGATCTAGGAGAAAGACTCGAGATATTAAGTACTTTAAATATCTTGATTTCAGATACATGGAATTACAATGTTTGAACAAGAAGGTAATAGTTATGAAGGAAGACGAGCTAAAGAGTGCAGATTATGAAGAGTTGGAAGATGAAAATGATGAAGGCAAAGATATTGTTAGAGGATTGCTCGATGAGTTCTATTAAGATGAAGAGGTCATTATGCACTCAGAAAAGGGGAAATTCATGAACATAGTTGTATACCAAGCTCTAAGCATAGCTTTAACTAAGGAAGAGGCACAAAGGGAGAATATTTTCTACATTAAGTATTGATGTGTCTAGGAGCTCAGTTATCACTAGGACTTACCATAGCTGATTTAGAACTAATGGGTCCTTCGAAATATTGATGAAGTAAAGTGAGAAGGTCTATGAACTAATTAGAGTAACTGACTTGAAGCTACTCGGAAGATATGATACACCAACGAACACATCATGACTTGACACTTTACTTGATATGATGCATAAGTTGATGTTAAGGTCCACCCACCACTAAATCTAAGCTACTCGGAAAGATTAGATAAAAGTATATGGAAAATAGACTTAGAGAGAGTTATCTCGTAAGAACAATATATTCAATGTACATTTGCAGGTAACATGATTCCAACTACAAGGAAAAGGGACTATTTATAGTAAGTTTTTAAGGCAACGTTGCAAATAAAGAAATTATAAAAAGGCATATAAAAAAAGGAAATTTCTAGTACATTTGAAAAAGGGTAAAAAGGACAAAAGATAAAAAATAAAAAAGTAGTACAATGTCAAATAAAAAGGACAGGTGGCAGTGCAACATTGGCTCTGTATTAAGATGCTTTGAGTATAGCAAGTGAGAAGAATCCAAATGTTGCAGCAACAAGGAGGCTGAAACGGGGAAGGATGTTGTGCGAGTTAGAAGGATGCTGAAAGAGAAGAGTATTCGACTGTGGTATGTAATGTGAACCATGACCAACAACAGATAAGGCCGGTTGCTGGATGGGTCCAAACTTACAAAAAGCTCGAAAAGGGTTAATGGGGAAAGGTACGAAAAGGGTAAGAAATGAAGAATGAAAATAGTAAGCAAACACATGAACAGCCCTAGAGGATATGACGCACTAATGGAACTTCTGAGGACTCATAGCACAATTCGATATAACACAAATTGATCCAATGAGATTACTCACCACCTAACCTTGCTGAAGGGAAATAATAAGAGTAATGCCGAGAGTAAACAAGCAGTGTTTTTGCAAGGAAGAAAGTACTCAAATGTATTGAAGGTAATATGATTTTCTTACAACTACAAGTACAGGGATATTTATACCTGCAAACTAGGGCAACTTACCTATAGGAGAAAAGAAAAAAATGACATTTCCTAAAGAAGTAATGTTATATGATACAAAAGGATAAAAATGAATATATAACGAAAACAATCACTGGTGGTACAGATTCTACACATGATACAATACACATGGCAATGCTACATTAGCAAGGTTGTTAGTAGATGCAAACAAAAAGTACTGATAGATGGGTTTGTCCGAGCAGAGATGGCCTAGTTAGTCCAGTCTTTCTCTCTCGGTTTCTTGGCAAAGAAGAGGCCGAGTAATTGGTCGATTCGACAACAGAAAATAATCATTAACTCAGCATACCATACAATAATAGGAGGTCATATGACACGACATTAGAGGTGATTCAGCAAGAAGGTACTTGGCCTCGATAGGGTCCTTGAGCTTAGTTGCGGGTCAAGGGCCCAGTAGCTTGATTTCCATCGTTCCCTTCGAGTTATTTTGGATTTGGGATCAAATCTGGTTGGTGTTCACTCAATTCTTCGTTAGGATGATATGGACTGAAGTTAACGCTATTGAAGGCGTTAGAAACCCTATAATCCTCAGGCAGTTCCAACCTATAGGTGTTGTCGTTGATTTTTTGGAGGATTCTAAAAGGTTCTTCCGCTCTTGTAGATAATTTGTTTCTCCTTTTGTTCGAGAACCATTCCTTGCTGAGCTGTAGCCATACCAAGTCTCCTAACTAAAATTGTTTTGCCGACCAACCTTTGGTCTTTTCACGCATTCTTCTAGCAACCTGGTTGATGTGCCGAGTGCCTTTGTCATAGATATACTGAAGGGATTGTGCCTTGGCCGAGGCATCGGGGTCCTCTTACATGGGTATAGGTACAAAGGCGTAGTTGAGGGGTAACTCGGGATTGAATCCATAGACCACTTTGGAGGGGGTTTACTTAGCGGTGTCATGTACAGTTTAATGGTAAGCAGACGTCCTAATCAACCAAGTTCTTGCCGACTGCAGCTCGGAGCAGTGAACCTAAAGTATGATTAACCACCTCTGTTTGGCCATTAGTTTAAGGGTGACAAGAGATACTGAAGAGTAATTTAGTTCCCAGCCGACACCACAGGGTTCTCTAAAAATGGCTTAAGAACTTCGGGTCTCTATCAGAGACTACACTTCTCAGCACACCATGTATCTGCACAATCTCTTGTAAGAAAAGAGAAGCAATAGCCGAAGCCTCATTAGTTTTGGTGCAAGGTACAAAGTATGCCATCTTACTAAACCGATCCACAACGACTACTATAGAATCTTTTCTTCATGTAGTTCTCAGCAGTCCGAGAACAAAGTCTATGCTTAGTTCAGTCCACGGTCTCATCGAAACAGGTAGGGGCATCGCCTTCCCTTGTTCAGCTCAGCACTTGGCCTTTTTGCACATAGTATAGCTTTCGACTACTCGGTGTACATCTCTTCACATTCTTGGCCAAAAGAATCGACTATTTACTAGTTTACAGGTCCTTCTCTCTCCAAAATGTCTAAAGAGTCCTCTATTGTGGGCTTCCCTAATTAATAATTCCCGCAAGGAACAAGTCGGCACACACAGTTTTCCTCCTCGGAATAGATAGCCATCTTGCATATAATATTTGTCTACTGTTCTCCCATCCACGCATCTCGAAATTATTGGTCCAAAGTGTGGATCCTTAGAGTACTGTTCTTTGATACTTGCAAAACCAAACAGTTTGGTTTATAGTTTTAATAAGAGCGTATGCCTCCTTGATAGAGCATCTGTAACTATATTACTTTTTCCTTATTTGTATTTAATTAAAAAATTGAATCCTTCAAGGAATTCAACTCATCTCGCCTGCCGCTTGGATAACTTAGTTTGATTGCGACGGTACCGCAGTGACTCGTGGTTAATATATATGACAAATTCTTTCGGAAGTAGATAGTGCAGCCATACTTATAATGTGCGGATTAATGCCAAGAGCTCTTTGTCATATACGGAGTAATTTAGCTGAGGTCTTCGAAGCTTCTCACTATGGAAGGTAATTGATTAGCCTTCCTACATTAGGACAGCGCCTATTCCAATGCCTGACGTGTCGTACTTTAGCTAAAAAATTTTGTCAAAGTCAGGTAGCACTAACACCAGGGCGAAGGTCAATCTCTTCTTAATCTTAGCAAAACTCCTCTCCTCCCTTTCTCTTCATCAAAAGTTGGTGTTTTTCTTCGTTAATTCAATTAGCAACGCTACGAGGGTACTAAAGTTCCTGATGAACCTTCTGTAAAACTAAGTCATTCCATGGAAACTTCTCATGTCGGCACAAGTAGTAGGAGTTGGTCATTCAACAATTGCTCGAATCTTCTCATCATCGACTTGCAAGCCTCCTTTACTAACTACATGGCCCAAGAATATCACTTCCTCAATAGTCTCTCGGTATGAAGGATATCTAAGATTGTTTTGATGTGTTCACAGTGACTCGACATGTTAGCATTGTAAATTAGGATGTCATCGAAGTACACCGCGACACACTTCTGATGAGATGTCTCAGCACATGGTTCATAAGTCTCACAAAGGTGCTCAGAGCATTCAATAAGCCGAAAGGTATGACCATCCACTCGTATAGTCCATGTCGAGTCTGAAACGTAGTCTTCTACTCGTCTCAAACGCAGTCTTCTACTTGTCTCCTGGCCTCATGTGGATTTGATAGTAGCCAAACTTAAGATCAATCTTGCTAAAAATTTTGGCTCCATTCATTTCATCCAACATGTCTTCTAGCCTTGGAATCAGATACCTGTATTTGATCGTGATTTTATTTACGGTTCGGCTGTCAACACACACCCGCTAGGTTCCATCCTTCTTTGGCACTAGAAGTGCAAGCACAGCACAAGGGCTGAGACTCTCTCTTATGTATCATCTTTCTAGCAACTCATTGACTTAACGTTGAAGCTTAAAAGCCTGCTTGGGATTCATGCGATAAGCTGGCTTATTCGACAGTATAGCATTGGGTACTAAGTCAATGTAGTGCTCTATGCCTTAGGTCAGGGGCAATCCTACTAGCAACTGTTTTGGGAACAGGTCAGTATATTCATCCAACAGTTCCTTCACCTCTTGGGGTAAATCATTTTGCTCCTTCATTTCCAGTAGTCACCTGACCAATAGGAAGGTCGGCTCATTCGCGTTAATGGCCTTTCGGAGCTCAACTCTACTCATCACTAGAGCCTTCCTTAATCCGTGAGCAAGTTTTGTCTATAAGTTATGAACTTCTCTCGGTGGCATTAGATTTAGCATGATCTTCCGATCATCCTTCTCAAGCATGTAGGTATTCCTGTAACCATCGTGGATGACTCTCCTATCAAATAGCTACGGTTTTCCTAACAATACGTGGGATATGTACATGGGCAAGTGATCAGCAGTAATATTTGCTGAGTGACATGTAAGGCTCCCTTTTCACTTAACCAGTGCAACTTGTATGGTTTCAAGTGTGCAACAGTTGGTAACCTCAATTTTGAAACGAGGTCAGTTGACGCTGCATTGGTGTAGCTCCCACTATCCATGATGAGGGCACACGTCTGATCATTTACCTTGTAGATAAGTTCTCTCTCTACTCCTCCTCTCATGAGAGTTCTACACTCATAGTATGTTAGACAACTATGAGTTGCTGGTCCAAGTCCTTGACATATACATCTTCCTCAATCAACTCTTTCCCGGTATTCTCATTTTCAGTAGGAATATCCTCCTCTGGTTCCTCTTTCATACTTTCTACGTTTAACTTTGGAATGTCTCCTTTAATGACCATCGTCCTTCAGTTCGAGCACTGAGCAGCCATATGTTCAAACCATTGACGCTTGAAGCACTTGATCTAGCTGGTTTTCCTACTAGACCCTTGCCCCTTCTCATACGTTCGGGTCGGCGCTACATCTTCAGGTTGGCTTTTTTGCTCGACTTGGACATTAACCCTTTTGCTCAGCTTGGTATTCGGCAAAGTCCGATGACTTACCTGTCTAGGTCGGCTAGTCGACATTCTAGTCGTTACTCGGCTCCTTCTCTGCCTCTCTACTTATTGGATAATCCTAATAGCTTCATCCATTGTGTCAAATCGTTGGAGCTTTACAATGTCTCAGATGTCTTCTCTCAACCCAGTGACAAACCTTAAGACTATTCGGGCATATGGTTCCTCCACTTTGCATCTTATCATAACTATTTGGAATTCTTGAACATATTCATCAACAGTTTGGTCTCCTTATCTTAGCTCCTGAAGCCGAGTGAATGCATCTTAGAGATAAGTTTTCGGTATGAATCGGTTTCTAAGCACTCTCTTCATCTCAGGTTAGGTGTTAATCTCTCGATACCCCTCTCTTCTTCTCACGGTCTGAAAATTCTTCCACCACATTACGGCATATCTGAAGAATTCAACAGCAGCAATCTTCACTTTCTCATAATCCTCATATTAATAGTAATCAAATACATACTCCACCTTTTCTTCCCAATCCAGGTACTCATCAACATTCCCAAATCCATTAAAACTTTGAATCTGAAGCTTCACATGGTTGGATGCTTTGGGGACTCATATACGTTACTCTTCAAAATACTCTTCTTCCTCCTCATTAGCTCTCTCAAGTCTATCCTTCGCCTTACTTGTCTGCCAACTCCTCCACCTCGAATTGGTCGAGCTAGGTTCTGACCTCTAATAGGTTAAGCAACTTTTAGAGTGTTTTGTGCAACCTCAGTAGGTCGGCAAGACAGCGCATGAATAGCTCGAGTTAGATTGACAAAGAGGTTAGCTACCTTATCAAGTCTCTTGTCAATACTTCTAGGAGTTCCTTGAGATTGTCGTCCATGATGGATAACTTCACTATCATCACCAGCATTAACATTCATACTTGGATCTGTCATTTTTCCTCACAAATTGAAATTCAAACAAACACTTCAGAGAGTGAACAGCTAACAACATAGTAATTAAATGAATACAGTAACTTGCTTTGTTTCACACTCATAAAACAAAGTATAACAGAATTCAAGAAGAACTAACTACAACTCGCACAAAACCTCCGCTCTGATACCAAGATGATGCGAACCGTAACCAAGAACAGATAAAGCCAATTGCTGGATGGGTCTAAGCTTGCAGAAAGCTTGAAAAGGGTTAATGGGGAAAGGTACGAAAAGGATAAGAAATGAAGAATGAAAACAGTAAGCAAACCCACAAACAACCCTAGAGGATATGACACACCAATAGAACTTCTGAAAACTCATGGCACAATTCAATATGACACACGAATTGGTCCAATGAGATTACTCACCACCTAACCTTGTTGAAGGAAAAGGATAAGAGTGATGCTAAGAGTAAATAAGTAATGTTTATGCAAGGAAGAAAGTACTCAAGTGTATTGAAGGAAATATGATTTTCTTATAACTACAAGTACAGGAGTATTTATACCCACAAACTAGGGGAACTTGCCTAAAGGGGAAAAGACAAAAAGGGAATTTCCTAAAGAAGTAATGCTACATGATACAAAAGGGTAAAAATGAATATACAAGCAAAACAATCACTGGTGTTACAGATTCTATACACGATATAATACACGTGACGATGCTACATTGGTAAGGTTGTTAGTAGATTCGAATAAAAAGTACATACGGATGGGTTTGTTCGAGCAGGGATGGCCTAATCAGTCCAATCTTTCTCTCTCGACAAGGAAGAGGTCGAGTAATTAGTCGACTCAGTAACAGAGAGTAATCATTAACTCAGCATACCACACAATAATAGGCGGTCATACGGTATGGTATGACATTAGAGGTGACTCGGCAAGGAGGTACTCGATCTCGGCAGGAGTTGGTTGAAACATAAGGATTCGTTGTCCTCTAGTCCTCGAGCTCGGTTACGGGTCAAGGGCCCCGTAGCTTAATTCCCATCAGTACGAGTAGCTCACATTACTTGGCAAGGATTCTCAATGGCAGAGAGGTTAGATCACTCGACATAGTCTTCAGCCAAGGAATAATTGGCATCGACAGTAGAAAGGGAACAAAGTAGGGTATAACCTCCCGAAGTTGTCAAGGAATTTAGCCATCCTCCTTCTACGTAGGTTCTCTCGTCATCAATAGGTTGCTGACAGAGGATCCTTTGAGTAAGGGATTGGAGGTCTTGGAGTTATGCACAAGTAAGAGGACTAGTGGTCAGCAGCTCATTAGTTTATTAGGGTTGTTGAATATTTGCTCTCAAATCTTGGCCCTCTTCTTCATCAAGTACATAGGGTATCAGATCAGCTACAATAAAAGTAACAGATATACCATATCCATCGAGTAACTCTAGCTCATAGGCATTATCATTGATGCACTTAAAGATCTTAAAAGATCCGTCTAATTTGGGGGAAAGCTTGTTCATTCTCTTCCCAAGGAAACGCTCCTTACTGAAGAAGACCTAAACAAGGTCTCCTAGGTTATAAACCACTTGTCTCCTTCCTTGGCTTCTATGTTCCTTTTGCCGGGCTACAGTCTGTGTTAGGTGTTCAGTAACCTTTTGATGCAACTTATAGAATTCCTCAGCACACTGCAGGCCTGATTAACTTTCCCCTTGTACAGTCGGGTTGACAAATATATCCTAGGGTAAGTTTGGGTTGAGTTCATAAATAACCTTAACAAGTAACCTTCCTATTGAGCTATGAATTGATAAGTTGTAAGCGAACTCAATAACAGATAAGCATAGGTCCCAATCATGTAAATTCTTCCCCATAGCCGCTCGCAAAAGGTTGCCAACTATCCTATTTACCACCTCAGCCTAGCCGTCAATCTGAGGGTGGCAAGAAGTACTGCACATATAGTGTTGAGTTTCCTCCATAGGGTTTTCCAAAAGAAACTCATAAACTTCAAATCACGGTCAAATACAATACTTCTTGGCAGCCCATACAGACGTACAATTTCTTGCAAAAAGAGGTTAGTGATAAATAAAGCATCATTAGTTCTATGGTAGGGAATGAAGTGGCTTATCTTGCTAAAATAGTTGATTACAACCATAATTGAGTCATGTCTTTTAGGCGTTTGGGGAAGGCCAAGCATGAAATCCATGCCTAGATTGATCCATGGGTGCTCAGGTATGGGCAGGAGTGTATACTCTTTATACGACTCTCTCTTTCCTTTTGTATGTTTACACACCTCGCACCTCTTAAGAATTCGGCGCACATCCTTCATTATCCTAAGCTAGTAGAAATGTTCCTTCAGTATTTTAGCCGTCCTCTTTTCTCCGAAATGGCCAGCCAAGCCTCCGGCATAAGCTTTACGGACGAAAAGCTCTCTAACCAAACCACTCGATATACAAATGTACTTACCCTTCATCAATAACCCTTGACTCAAGTAGAATTCATCCACAACATCTCTAACATTGCACTTGGCCACTAAAGGCCCAAAATACTAGTTATGCTCATATTAATCGGGCAAGGTACCAAATCCAAGCACCTTGACTTACATAGTTGTAATAAGGGTATGACGACAAGAAAGAGCGTCAACCATAGTGTTGGTGCTCCTTTTCTTATACCGAATGACATAGCAGAAAGTCTTTAGGAATTCAACCCATTTGGCATAATGCCGAGAAAGTTTTTGCTCCCCATGAAGATGCTTAAGAGACTCATGATCTGAGTAGATGATAAATTCTCTTGGCAATAGATAATGCTTCCAATTTTGTAATGTTTGAACAAGGGCACAGAACTCCTTGTCATAGGTTGAGTAATTCAAGGCAGCTCCTTGGAATTTCTCGCTAAAATAGGCAATTGGTCAGCGTTCCTGTATAAGGACAACACCAATGCCGATGCCAAACGTATCACACTCTACCTAAAAAACTTTCTCAAAATCTAGCAGGGTAAGTACTGGAGCAAACATCAATTTAGACTTCACGTCTTCAAAACTCTTCTACGCTTTCTTTGATAAACTAAACTTAGTGTTCTTCCTAGTCAATTCAGTTAACGGTGCAGTTATGGAATTGAAGTTCCGAATGAATCTTTGATATAACAAAGCTAAACCATGGAAGCTCCTAACTTTAGCAGCATAATCAGCATAGGCAACTCAAGAATAGCTCTAACTTTCTCATCATCAACCTGAACTTCTTTCCCTGAAACAACATATTCGAGGAATATAACCTCGCCTTGATAGA
This sequence comes from Lumnitzera littorea, assembly GCA_024138015.1. Taxonomy (NCBI): domain Eukaryota; kingdom Viridiplantae; phylum Streptophyta; class Magnoliopsida; order Myrtales; family Combretaceae; genus Lumnitzera; species Lumnitzera littorea. Next base: position 102,664,550 of record JAMXBB010000007.1, read on the forward strand.
ACATACATTTCTTCAAGTTACCGAATAATCTCTTGGTATAGAGGATGTCGAACACAGATCTTGAATGTTTAGCATGGGTGATGAGGTTGGCACTATAGATGAAAATGTCATCAAAGTAAACCACAATGCATTTGCTAATCAATGCCCTCAGTACATGATTCATGAGCCGCATAAAAGTACTCGGTGTATTCGTCAAACCAAACGACATCACCATCCATTCGAATAGACCATCCCGTGTCTTAAAGGCTATCTTCCATTCATTTCTTGGTCTCATTTGTATTTGGTGGTAGCTACTCTTCAAATGTATCTTTGAAAAGATGTATGCACCATGCAATTCATCAAGCATATCATCCAACCGTGGGATCGGATATTGGTACTTAACAGTAATTTTGTTAATGGTACAGCTATCAATGCACATTCTCCACGACCCATCTTTCTTTGGTACTAGCATGACTGGTACGACACATGGGCTCATACTATCTTAGACGTATCTGCAGTCTACTAACTTATCCACTTGTTTTTTCAGCTTGGTTGCCTGCTCAGGATTCAACCTGTAAGCGAGTTAGTTTGGTAAGGCAACTCAAGGCTGGAGGTCAATGTAATGCTTAATGCCTCTTAAGGGAGGTAATCCTTTCGGCATCTCGGTAGGAAATAAGTTGGCATAATCTTAAAGTAGTTGTAGCACCTCAGTAGGTAAGCTCTCGGCTTCTCTTACCTCTAAGAGTCTCTGAACTAAAAAGAGTACATAATCTTTAGCCTTAACTTCTTGGGCAAACTGAGCTTAGGAAATCACTAAGGACTTCCACTGTAGTGATCTAGTAACCTTCTCTTAGGCTTCTTTAGGACTCATAGGTATCAATACAATTTTCTTCCTGTCCTTCTAGAACATGTAGGTGTTCCTATACCTATCATGCAATACCCTTAAGTCAAACAGTCGTGATCGGCTGAGTAATATATAAGAAGCGCACATCAAAAGAACATCACATAACACCTTATCCCTATACCTATCACCAATGGTAATCGGTACTTTAGCCTGCTTGGCAACATATAAGCCTCCTTTCTTATTTAGCAAGTGAATCTTGTACGGCTTAGGATGAGGGAGGGTTGGTAGTTTCATGGCCTTAACTACCCCTTAGGTTATGCAATGGTGTAGCTCCTTCTGTCAATGATTAAGGCACATAGCTTGCCATTTACTTAGCAATTCGTATGAAAGAGGTTCTCCCTTTGCTCATTCTCTTCTGCCATAAATGCATAAAGAGACCGTTGAACAACAAAACAATACTTAGCATCACCCTCAAGAAGTGTCTTGGCATTGTGGTCTTCCTAAAACTCTTTTAACTTCTGCTTAACTCCCATCTCTTCCTCTCCTTCGTTCGGACTCTTTACTTCAAACTAGGGTTTGTCTCCCTTTATAGCTATGACTCAATAGTTTGGGCATTGACTAGCCACGTGTCCATAACCAAGACATTTAAAGTATTTGATTTCTCGAGTCTTTCTTCCAAAGCTTTAACCTTAGTCTCTTTGGACCTTAGGTTCCTTGGCCCTACTCTTACTTCGGCTTTCTTCTAGTCGGATCGGCACTTATCCTCGACGTTTCACCTTGGAATTACTTGATGCTCATTCATTCTCTAGTTAGCTCAATACGCCGCTTTTGTTTAACAACATCAGTCGGCTATTTAGCATTCAGCTAACGTGGTTTTACCTCTCCCTTTTGACTCTTTGTGCCACCCTAATGGCTTCATCTAGAGTCACAAGACTTTATAGCTCCACTATGTTACCAATCTCGGTCATAAGCCTAAAAATAAACCTTGCGATAGTTCGCATTTCAAGTTCGTCGACATAACGCCTAATCATGAGTAACTGAAACCCTCAGATGTAGTCGTCCACTGATCTGCTACTTTAGCTCAACTCTTAAAGATGTCAAAAAGTGTCTTGTTTGTAGTGTTCGGGAATGAACCTACTTTGCAAAACTCTCTTTATCTCATTCTAAGTTTGAATTTCACATCGGGCCCTCAAGTGAACATTTTGTAGCTTCTTCTACCATATTACTGCATACTTAGAAAATTCCAACGAGGCTACTAGAATATGAACAGCATTTTCATAATTGTAAAAGTCAAACATCTTTTCGATCTTCTCCTCCAATCTAAGTAGTCATCAACACTACCAGACCCATTGAAGCTTGCGATCTGTACTTTGAGGTGTGCAACACCCTTAAGAGCCCTAAATTCATGCTTGTCAACTTTAACATGCTATTCTTCCTCTTCCTACTCCTTGACCTCATCTAATTCTAACCTCCTTCTTGCCATTCTCTTGATACGTCACAGTGGTGCTTAGTTCACTGGAATGGGCTCTGGTGCACACGGTTAATTCATCTATCTTCGTGGCCTATCTCTCATTTCTTGGCCTCATTCAACAACTCTCTCTCACGGCCCAGTCTCTAAGACTCTCTGTATCGAAATAGTTAAATTAGCTACAATAGCAGCAAGGTAGTAGTATGTAGTGTTTGTTGGGTAACACGACCATATCCATGAGCATCACTCTCGACATCATTAATCTCTCTTTGAACACTAGGATTCGACATTCTCAAAACAAAGCGTTAAAAAATACTCTTTACACCAGAAATCCTTACATACACAAATATCACATGAACTATAAACTCGCTTTGTTCTTCCAATTAAAAACAAAGTATCACGAATTAGCAAATTAGTAGATACTATCACCATACAGCTTTTGGTCACAACCTTAAGCTTTAGTACTAGGATTATATGATGTGCCTAAGAGCTTAGTTATCACTATGACTTATTGTAGTTGATTTGGAACTAATGGATCCTTCGAAATATCGAAGAAAATAGAGTGAGAAGGTCTACGAACTGATTAAAGTAGCTGATGTGAAGTTGCTTGGAGGATATGACACACCAACGAACACAACATGACTTGACACTTTACTTGATATGATGTACAAGTTGATGTCAAGGTCCACCTACCACTAATCCTAAGCTATTCGGCAAGATTAGATAAGAGTGTATGGAAAATGAACTTGGAGAGGGTTATCTCATAAAAACAGTATATTCAATGTATGTTCATGGGTAATATGATTCGAGTTACAAGGAGAAGAGCCTATTTATAGTAAGTCCCTAGGGCAACATCATAAATAAAGAAATTACAAAAAGGCATATACAAAAAAGAGATTCTTAGTACATACGAAAAAGGGTAAAAATGACAAATGACAAAAGACAAAAATGGAAAAATAGTACAATGTCAAATGAAAAGGATAAGTGACAGTGCAACATTGGTTCCGTACTAAGATGCTCTAAGTATAGCAGGCAAGAGGAATCAAGATGGTGCAGCAATAAGGAGGTCAAGATGAGGAGGGATGCCGTAAGAGTTGGAAGCATGTCGAGAGAGAGAAGTACTCAACCATGCTGCAGGTAGCTCACGTTACTAGGCAAGGTTCTCAGCAACAGAGAGGTCAAATCACTTAGCATAGTCTTCAACCAGGGAATAGTTAGCATCGGCACTAGAGAGGGAACGAAGCAAGGTGTAACCTCCCAGAGTTGTCAAGGAATTCAACCATCCTCCTTCTATGTAGGTTCTCTTGTCATTGATAGGTTGCTAAGAGAGGATTCTTTGAGTGAGAGATTGGAGGCCTCGGAGCCGTACATAAGTAAAAAGACCAGTGGTTGGCAACTCATCAAGTATAGAGTGAAAAGGGTATTTATATGTATTGATCATCAATGGAGGGAGCTATACAAATGTGGTTGTAGCTGGCTTAGTCGCCCAACTTAAGATACCAACTTGTCCTTACCCTTAACCTTACAAACTCCACTAGTTAAACAAAAAGGGTACCTTGCATGTAACCTAGCAAGCTTATGTGCCAATCTCCATTGGAGACAGGTATAAAGATAAGGTCCTTTGTGATGTAATACCAATGTGTGTATCCCATTCGTTACTTGGCCGACCTTGGATGTTTGACTAGTAAGTACCACATGATAGATATAAGAATACCCACCCGTTTTAGAAGGATGGAACAAGGGTAGTGATTTACCCATGCCTCTTTAGGAAGTGCATGGGGCTTAGGTTGACCTCAATTGAGCCTAGAAAAAGAAGACATTGTACATGAGCTAAGGCGAATTGAAGCAAGTGATAAAAGAGGCTAACCTAATGTACTTACTAATAATGGAGCAACTGTTGGAAGTGGCCGACCTAAGCTCAGTTCTAGTTGAAATCTAAGCTTTACTAGACTAATATGCCAACATCTTCTTGAACAAACTACTAAGGGGTTATCGCCCCTGCATAGAATAGAGCATGCTATAGATTTGTTACCTAGTGCAAGATTACCAAACCAACTTGCTTATTGCTGACAACGCTAAGGAATTGAAGTGGCAAGTAGATTAGTTGATTGAAAAGGGATTTGTAAGGGAGAGTATGAGCTTATGTATCGTTCTTGCCTTCCTTATACTACTCGTGGCGAATGTGTGTAGACAACTCACCTATTAATAAGATCACTGTGAAGTATAAATATCAAATTCCTTAGTTCGATGACATGTTAGATAATCTACAAGGAGCTCAGATGTTTTCAAAGATTGATTTGAAGAGCAGGTATCATTAGATCATAATGAAGGAAGGGGATGAGTAGAAGACTACCTTCGAAACACGACATGGACTATATGATTGGATAGTTATGCCTTTTAGGCTAAATAATGTGCCAAACATATTTATGCAACAAATGAACTATGTACTATGCAATCAGATCAGCAAATGTTTCATGGTTTGCTTGACGACATACCAATTTACAACAAGAACCTTACCGAGCATGTTGAATACCTTCGAGAAGTACTTAACGTACTCCGAGCTGAAAAGTTGTTCAACAATCTCAAGAAGTGCACTTTCTGTGTACCTAAAGTAATATTTCTTGGGTTTGTAGTTGGGAAGGATAGCGTCTAGATGGATAAAGAGAAGATTAACTCCATAGTTAGTTGGCTTACCCTACAGAGTGCGGTCAAGGTTAGAAGTTTCCATGGGCTAGCATCCTTTTATAGATAATTTATCCATAGTTCAACACCATTGTCGCCTTTTTGACTAAATTGATGAAGAAGGTTGTAGAGTTTAAATAAACGGATCGAGCTTAACAAAGCTTTGATGAGGTTAAGATAAAGTTGACTACTGCACCAGTACTTGCCCTACTAAGCTTTGAAAAGATATTTGAACTAGAGTGCGATGCTTTTAGAGTGGGGATTTGAGTTGGACTCATGTAGGAATAGAGACCCATTCAATTCTTTACTGAGAAGTTCAAAAGTACAACTTTAAACTACTCAGTATACGAGAAGACGTTCTATTCCCTTGTCCGAGATCTTACAATATGGTAACACTATCTGTTACTATGGGAATTTGTAATTTATATAGACCTGAGTCCTTGAAATACCTCTATAGACAACAAAAGCTTTTTTAGCAACAAGCTAAATAGGTCATGTTTCTTGAAACTTTTTCATATGTGATCAAGTACAAGAAAGGTAGTGCCAACTCAATAGTGGATGCTTTATCACAACGATATGTAAAGATCACTCGAGTGCAAGCTAAGATACTTGGTTTTGGATTACAAACCGAACTCTATGAACAAGATGAGTACTTTGGTCTTATTGTGGCAAAGTGTAAAGATAAGAAGGCCATGGACAGATGCTACTAAGCTAATGGGTACTTATACAAGAGAGGACAACTATGCATTCTAAACAGTTCGATACATGAACTTTTAGTTTAGGAAACCTATGCTGGAGGACTATGAGAACATTCTGGGGAGAAAAGGACTTATGAGTTACTCAAGGAGCATTTGTTTTGGCTTGGGATGATGAAGAATATCTACCATGTGTTGGAAAGATGCTCGGATTGCAAGAAAGCTAAACGAAAGAAGGAACCTTATGGGGAGTACTTACCTTTGCTAATATCGAGCTAACCATGTATTAACCTGAGCATAAACTTCATGCTTAGACTAACACAGACTACCTAACGTCATGACTCCATCATGGTCATGGTAGATCAGTTTAGTAAGATGGTCGATTTCTTTTTGTACAAGAGATTGTATGGTTGCATGGAGTTCCTTAAAATATCGTCTCCAACTGAGATACTAAGTTCACTAGCTTCTTTTAGAAGACACTATGGTGATGACTCAGGAAAAAATTGATGTTCAATACCTCTTACTACCTTTAGATCGATGGACAAACTAAAGTAGTGAATAAAACTGTAAGATAACTACTTCGAGCTATAGTAGACAATAACTTATATGATTAGGATCTCCGCCTACCCATTGTAATGTTTGCATACAATAAGTCTACCCATAGCTTTACCCCTTAGTCACCATTTGAGGTCACGTATAGCCTGAACCCAACATTATCGATGGGACTAGTATCTGGTCTAGCCATCAAAGTAGAAAGTTTAGAAGGAATGCGTCGGATAACAAAGTTTAAGAAGCTGCCTAGAAGGTCTTGGAACAACTTGTGTGAACAATATCTAAGCAAAAAGAGATTAATAGCCAAGGAAGAAAGGTTGTAAGCTTTCAACCAAGGGATTTGGTTTAGGTTCACCTTAGTATGGATAGATTTCTTAGCTATAGGGTTAACAAGTTGCCTCGAGTCGACGACCCATTAAGGATCACTAAAAAGATCAATGATAATGCTTACGAGTTAAAGCTGTTAGAAGGATATGGTGTCTCTTTTGCTTTCAATGTATCCGACTTAACTCCCTATGTTGTAGATGAAGCCAGGCCAAATGAGTCGAGGACAAATTTTTAACAACCCCGAGGTCTTGATAGGAATTCAAGGTCTTATAATATACTTGATATTAATAATAGTGTAATTATAAAGCTTGGTTAAAAGCTTAATCCTGGAATTGGAAAGGAGTCATAAGTCGATCCTCACCAAGCACTCATGTGCCTTTTATATTTTCTCAAGCCAAATGAAACATGTTGACTTCCTAATTGGCCATACTTCTTTCATTGTCATGTAGCAGGAATCCATTAGCACATGCGGTTGATGTGGTGTCCACATATCTCCATGTTAATGATCTCTTTCCCTCTTTTTCTCTCCCTTTCCTATGCTTTCTTATGAAGGTCACACCCCATACTTTACCATGATTTTCCATGAGATTTCCACGTGTGAACACATAAACTCATGGTTGATTCTTGTTCTCTCAATAAGCCTCTATGCATTGAACCTAAAAACAAGGTCACATTAATTTGTTTTGGTGATCAAATCGGCTAAGAAAATAAGGAAAAAGCATAAAATCTAGGATTCGTGTTCATGGTCAATCTGATCATTAATGGTCCTTTCTAAGTTTAATCTAGCTCAAAAGTATATAAATTCGACAACTTCCATACCCTACTCCCCCAACCCCAAACCTTTCAATTCAAGCATCAACTCCCATCCATCCTCACTTAAATCACAATATCGAGCTATCTCTTTTTCTCTACTCAGAGCTCTTTCTCTTTAAATTTAGGTTCAGTTCTAAATGCTTTTAAACTAGAACATTGTTCGTGTAAGCATTCCCATACCTTAAGCTCTCTAACACCACCATCCATAGCTATAGCCATGGCCTTTAGCTTATACCACCAAGTCGCCACCATGAAACCCTGGTCAGTCCTTCAAACTACTACCTTTTGGTGGTTGTTTCTATAAACTAACCATATGATCATTCTCATAGCACTCAAGAATCCCTAGCCACTCCCATCTTTCATCTCCAGCAACCATTACAAAGCTCAACCACCATTATTGCCAACGGGTTACCTTGCACCACCATCAAACCACCCCCAAACACTAAGGCACCACTACAAGACCTATACTTGCTAATAAAACTCACATGGAAACGCTTCTTACACCCTCCCCATTTTGGCGACTAAAACCACTAAATTTTCTTCAAAATCTATAACAATTATTTTCCTCAATTCATAGTTAAGGATTATTATTAAATGTGTTAAGGTTTAATACTAATCAGATTAAGGAAAATAAAAATCGAAAAATTCAAGCTTAATAGCTTAGCAACTCCACTAGCGATATCAAAAGGGCTAGCCACTTAAATATTCCAAAATTAGATTTATCTTTGAAAATGCCTATGTTAAATTGCAATTTATTCTTGTAACTATTCTTAATTTTAAATAATTATATTAACCCTTTTTGCAGCTAATCTCTAAGGTTTATTAAGGGGTTTTATTTGGTGCATCATGAGCACATGATAGATACAATCAGACTCAGGTTGTCTTAGAACCCTAGGATGGAGAGCCATTGTATAAGTTCCGGTTGTAGTAAGGCAACTCTTGGGACCAATTAAGCTACTCCACTAAAGTTTTAATATGACTAATGAACTGTTTATTGGAAAATGTGAGAAATCACATAATTTGATGACTTTTAGAACCCACCCTTTCTGTATACACAAATCTATAGACTAGTGAATAAGTTGCTGCTAATTAAGAGTTGTTACTTTGTTGGAATTCTCTAAAATCTACTTTCCTTATACCACTCATGTAATTTAGTTCTTTGTATGAGATTTTTTTATTATAAATTTGTAATTTTCCTACGTTTTTTATTTTTGTATAAATCTTTTTATAAATGTAGAAATTCTTTATAAATCCTATTTTGACTGTAACATTTTCATTTTCCTTATAATTCAAATTAGTTGTAATAATGGAATTTCGATAAAAACCTTATACCCTCGATATTATCACATTACTAGTTAATTGCTAATCCTTTGTATTCATGTGCCTTCATATTGCTTTTTTTGCTTTTATGCTTGTTTTGAAAATATTTATGTTTGTAAATAATTGCATTTCTTACCATGTAAAATATTCTACCTCTTTTAAAATTTATTCTTCAATAATCATATCTACTTTACACATAAAATAACATATATATTTATATTTTAGATAGTTGCAATTTTGTTACATGATAGGCTATCATTTCAAAATAAGCCCATTAGGGAATTTCATAAGCCACATTTATAAATAAAATTGAAAATTATTTTCTAAATTATGATAATAATTACAATTTTACCACTTTATAGATAATTGTTATTCTAAATAAACACCTTTGTCCTTTTCTTTTAGCCTTCAAACTTTTTTTTTTATTTGTTCATAAATATTGAAAATTGTTTCCTTATGCTTTTAATTGTAAATATTTGACTTCTTTGATAAGTCCTCTTACCATTTCTTTCCTTTAAACTTTTAAGTTAGAAACTGTTCGTCTTCTTGTCATTAGTAAATCCTCACTTATCCATCCTCCCTAATTATTAATATTTTTCAATTAAAAATGATAATTGTTTGTAAATATCAAGTATCCCATAAAATTTTCTTTTTATAAAATATTTCTTCTCCTTTTAAAGGATAGATTCCCTATATTATACTTTTTGTAAGCAACCTTTTAAATACCTATAGGACGTAAGTATTCTTCTTTAGTTGTCATTTATCGATTGTAAATACTTAGTTTTCTTTATGCTCCCTTTCACTTTGAAATGCTTTCTTCTTTGAGTTAGAAATTTTTACCCTTTCTTACAATTTGTAAATTGTAAGGTCATATAACTCATGTAAATGAATCTTATACTTGTATTTCACTACCTAGTTTCTTTTTATGTCATTTCTTAGTTTTAAATGGACTAGTTTAACTTTTTTACCTCCCAAAACAAAGTTTCCAAAATTAAAAGTAAAAAAATAAAGATAAAATTTTAGAGGATTGCTAACAGGGATGGATTCTTATTAGGAGTTCTTCAAAGTAATTGCTAACAGTGGAAACAATGACAACAACCTTGATGACACTAACCACACTAAGTTGAGGATTCATTGGGTAGGGTAAATTGTAGGGAAAATGGTTAAATAGATGAACTTCTTAGTTAATAGCATAGTTTTGCTCATGGGGGAAATTTGTTGAACAAATGAATAGCACCAGCAAATGAAAAGCATTCAAAAGCCCGATGTAGGAAATATATTGAAGCACCACTCCTGGAATCAGAAGAAAAGATCAATCCAGCAATCAAGCCTAACACCTACACTTTCTCAATTAACATAAGGCTGATCAATTTAAGGCTCGGCCAAGAAAGCATCAAAGTGTTAGAAAGGAAACTAACTTAATAGATCACCAAGAAAATGAAAGTGCTTAGAAGTTATGATGGTTTTGAGTAGGCTGGGATCACTAATTTCTCTTTATATGATGCTAGGACCTATCTTGAAAAATTTAAGGTACCAGAGTCTGATAAGTACAACTGGATCAAATGCCCCAAGCTATACACAAAATTATATGTCTGCAAGATGGGCAAGTATGTTCAGTATAATCAACTTATGGTGAAAAATTTCCAAGATAGCTTGATAGGTCTTACTTTAACCTGGTATGCCCTACTCGACCTTAGCTAGATAAATACTTAGAAGAAGTTGGCTCAAGTATTCTACGAGCAAATAAGTTCAATATTTAGACTACTCCTTTGATTTGGGACCTGTGTAAAATGAGTAAAGAGAAAAATAAGTCATTTAGAGAATATGCTCAAGGATGGAGGGACATAGTAGCTAGAATCATTCCTCCTCTTCTCGAGAAAGAATTATTGTTCGTCTTTATTGACTCATTGGAAAAACCCTATTACGGGCACTTATTAGGTAATATACGACTAGTCTTGCTAATATTACACATACTAAAAGTTGAATTGAAGAAAGCATAAGAATAAGGAAGTTGACAGGAAAGAGACTAGCCTCATTGCATTCTAAGGCCAATGTGAACACCGTAACATTAGAGCCTACACCAAGCAAGAAAGGCCTAAAGATACCTAGAAGAAAGTTTACTCAAATCCCTGTCTCGTTATCTCAAATCTTTGACCAACTGAAAAAGGAAGGCTTATTACAATAGAAAGTCACAATATTAGGACATAAGCCAAGGAAATATGATCTAAATGCACAATGTGAATACCACATGAGTCAATAAGGACATTCTACTAACAATTGTTAGGAGTTGAAAAATAGAGTCTAAGACCTAATAAATGCAGGAGGAATCTACTTGGACTTAGTTAAAGGATAAGGGTAGATTGCACAATGACTTTCACAAAGTTTGTAAAACATAAGTAGTTCAAATAAAGTGCTTCGTTTACATTTTTCTTATTTTTGAGATCATTCAAGTAGTAAGGGCATTTCAAGTGATGATGTTTGCAACAAGAAGGACACATAGCCTATTAAGTCTTGCGAAATAAAATTAGGATGAAATTTAAGATATCTCATTGATTAAAAAAGGAATAGGATGCAGAGAGGCACGAGGAATCCTAAAACGCCAACCCAAAAACACTTTGAGAGTTAAGTGACATCATTATGAGGCTATCAGACTCATTCCTTAAAGTAGGTCTAGCTTGCATTTGATACATAAATCAAAATGAAGTTAAGTATTCATTTTCAATATCCTAAACACAAAATCCCTATTACTTCATTGAGCTTTTAAATGGAGTATTTTCAAAATTAAACCTTGTTAAGAACAATCTCACAATGGGGTGATTTAGAGTTTAGGGTCATTAAATAAGAGAAAAGGTTGAAACTAATTTGTGCTTGCTTTAGCCGCATCAATTTAGCTATAATTATTACCTTTAATAACTTATTTCCTTTAAGATTAAAAACAGCTTTTATTCTAAACTCTATACATAAACTACATACTAAAAGAAGGGATGATCACCTTTATCTTGGGTTAAAATGAAAAAAAAAAGAGAAAAAGAAAAAGAAGAAGAAAAAATGAAGAAGAATAAGAGGGGGGAAAAAAGAAAAGAAGAGAAAGAAAAACTACCCAAGAAAGGAATCAAGTAGTCTACATAGACAAGGTGATTAAATGTAAAATACAAAGTCCTAAGGCCTGAAAGGATCGGGGGTACATGACTTAGAAACTCATTCCTAACCTATACCTCGAAATAAAGACCCAAAAACACAATCAAGGTGATTAAACCTAAAAAAGTTGGGGCAAATACCAACGTTCTCCCCAAAATTCATGGTCCTTAAAAAAATTGCAGCTCAAAAGCAATCATAACACATGGCTTATGGCCTATCCATAATTCTACCCCTTCTAAAGGCCCTTTTGATTAAAGGAAATAATTTATTCTTGGTAAAAGTTACTTTTGAAACCAGAGCAAGTATAATTTTAGTGTTCCCTAAAGGGTTCTTAACTTGTAAACCCAGGTTGAAAAGCGAATCTTTCAAAAAGGCCATTTCATTAATATCCATTTTAAAACCAATGACCAAAAACCTTTATTACATTAAAGTTTGAAAAAAACCTAATAGATTGATTAAAGTACATCACTTAAGAGGTGAGCCATAGTTTATGGAATTGGAGTCGAAAGTGAAATTTAAACCGAGAGTACAAAGAAATCCTCTTATACTAATCCTATCTTCAGTGAGATGTCTATTATGAAAAAGTTATGCCCATTAGCCTCAAGTCAAAAGCCCCTAAGAAGAAAAGTAGAGCCCCTTATGAAAAGGAAAGCTACCTTAGACTAAAGCTTCCTAGAAGATCAAGCTGTTATAGGTGGTTGAAAAAGCCTATTACTTGTAGGAAATTTTTTTGGAGCTTACAAGGTGTTCAGACTAGTTAGCAAATCTTCTAAAGAAAAAAAAAAAAGAAGAAGAAGAGAAAAAAGAGAGAAAAAGAAAGAAGAAAAAAGCCATTTCCAAGAGAAGTTTCTACAAAGTCTTTCCATCTTATCTTTTTCAAAATTCATGTTTGAAAAGTCATCTTCTCATTCCTAGTGGTCGACTTTATTCCCGTATGTTCACCCAAGTAGCTAGCTTTAGTCTAAAGCCACTTACTACTTGATAGTCTTCTTAAAACTAGCCCTAATGGCCCAGACAATCCTCTCTAGACATGATCTCTCTCATAGCTAATGTTATTTAATTCTCTTTCAAATCAAAGGAGGGACTTTGTACCTAACGTCTATTGTGTCTTAGACAACTCCCAATCAACAAATCTCTCATTTTGAATCTTTAAATCATGAAGTCTCAAAAAAAAAAAAATCTTGCTATAGTCCTTACCTGCTCTTTAGAGTGTTGTCCATGTAATTAAATTATAGGATCGCTTACTCATTAGAGCGTTCTCCTATCTTTAGATTGCTTGCTTATTAGAGTGTGATATGAGGTAAGCATACCTATCAAATTGTAGTAGCGAATTAAGTTCAAGTGCCGATCCCTCAAACACTTTAACTGCTAATACTCACTAAATCTCTATTATCTAACCGATAAATTAGAGTTCAAGAATTTAAAGAACCTAAATTAAATTACAGCAATTTACTAAATTAATTAATGGTTATTAAAGAACTTAAATAAGAAAGCTATAAAATTATAGATTAACTCAACATTTAGAAACCATATCTAGATATTTGTTTCCCTTAGATCTAACATGTGATTCTCTTTAAGGATAATCTAATATCTTCTTTAATCTTTCTTAATCAAGAGAATTCTCTATTAAATTTAATCACTTTCTCCAGTCAATTAACCCTAATCTTAAAATTACTTATTAAAATCTCTTCTTAACAGAATGACCTAAGATCACATTATTGTACAACGAATTCTCTACAATATAAATTAAGATTTAGAAATGATCTTGCAAATTATTTGTAATTTTGCAATAATCTTTATCAATTATGCCTATATCTAATCTTACAAGAAATCTCTCGATTTTCTTATAAGATATCAAATTTTAGATCACTGATCATAGAAATAACAATCCAAAAAATTAAGAACACATAGTTAAATCAAGAAAGAAAATAAAGAATCAATTGAATCTAATAAAACCAATGTCACGTGACTAGATATACATTTCACAAGACCTAGATACTAAAGATTTACTCTCTATACTTCATAAAGTAACAATCTTACATCAAAGAATGAAAAAAGATAGAAGAGTGAATCACGAAATCTAATAAAAATTAAATCTTGAAGTCTTACTCTCTTGAGTGTTCTTCTCTTGAAAAACTTTCCAAAGGTCTTCTAAAAGTTTTTTTCTAAAAAACCTTAAAGAAGATTTATATTGGCGACGAAAAAAATAAGGATCGTTGCAATTGACTCAACTAAGGGACACAGTCGTATAATTGGCTGTAAGTGCTTCATTTCTTTTTCTTCTTTTTTTTTTCTCTACTAAGAACAACACAACTAAGGACATGATCATGTCCTTGGGTCATGTAACCTACTATGCTCACTTAAAAATTGCTCCAAATTTACTTGCAAATGACATAGTCTTGTTGTTTGGATGTGTTGATCTTCAAACCTTCATAACTTACTCATTTTAGCTTCGAATCATCTTCTCATTTTCTTACATAAATCATTTTAAAGCCTAAAAAACAAGATTTTACTCAATTAAGTATCCCTATCTACAAATAAACTTAAATTTCAAAGGAAAAACATGAAAATTCACTATATAAAATAATGCAAATAGGAACTCATCAAAATGTTATCCTAATTTTTGAAAATGTTAAGATCGCTTGCTTACTAAAGTGTTATCCTATCTTAGGATTGCTTGTTCATTGGAGTGCTATCCTATCTTTAGATCGCTTGCTCTTTGGAGCACTTTTTTTATTTTTGAAATGTTAAGATTGGTTACCCACTGGAGTACTATCCTATCTTTGGGTCACTTACTCATTGAAGTGTTGTCCTATGGATCGCATGCTCCTGAAGCACTATCCTAATCGAAAACCTTCCAATCGCATGCTCTCAAAGCCTTATCTTGATTCAAAACTCTCAGATTACATACTCTTAGAGTGTTATCCTGATATAAAATCTTAAGATCGTTTGCTCTTGGAGTGTTATCTCAATTTTATAACTTTCGAATCACATGCTCTTGCAACGCTATCTTGATTTTATAACCTTTAGTTCACATGCTCTCGAAAAGCTATTGTCACACCTCAAACAAGTGAAGTCGTAACAGTCCCGACATGTAAACTAATTTAAGAGAAGCTAACTTCATAGCTGCTATTGTAGATATAATCTACACAAGATGAACATAACTTAACTAGCATAAAGTGTCCAGTAGGGTACTTGTTATAATAAGAACCTATGATATTTCCCTCAAAATATTTATACAAGAAAACTTGTAGTACACATTTTTGTACTTGATTTATATTTACAGCAAAAAACTTCATTTTCAAAGTAAGATTACAAAAGCCAGGGGTTTACACACATATGTATAGATCCATTAGAAAACTAATGGTTACCTAGGGAGACTGGTTAATTTTCTCAAAAGAAAGAAACTCCAAAAGTGATTCAAATTTAGCAGTCTTCATATATCTCCTCACTCCCTAACCCTTCACAGACTAACCTATGGTGAGGTGTATCGTTGCATCTTTTAATCTCTAATCAATACCTGCAACATATTTTATAGGAATGTGAATACAATTAGCTTAATAAACGAGATAGAGATAGAAGAGTGTAAAACATACACAAGTAAGGTTATCAATCTTTAATGAAATGCAATGCAATTAGTCAAATGAAACATTGAACAATGTTATCATCTAGTCTATTGTGAAATCAGAGAAATTACATAAGCTCTAACCTAGATTAAGAATTTTTAACACAACTCAAATCAAACCAAACCCAAACTTATGCAATAGATGACACCTTCCTCCTGAGATTACCTTTGAACTACCATCCTTAACCTTCTCATGACATCCTCTCTTGTCATTTAGTTTGATTAAAGTTAGGGAAAATACCATTTCAGCTATCCTCATTGAAAGGGTCGATATTTGGTTTAACATACCTAATCATTTCCCCTAATGGGTTGTCATGCATGTCCAGTTAGATTAGAGGTTGGATTTTGATTAATTTCACTTAGGGGTGGCCAAGCAAGTTTTAAGTAAAATAAACAATGCAAAAGTTATGCTAAACAGTACTCCAAGGAGTTCAACTCCCACTACAAAACAAAATCTCAATCATACACATAACATAAGTACATATGGCTAAGTTACAACCACAAACAAATGCACTCTTAAGCTTCTAGATACTCTAATATAATACCCCAACAAGCTGTGAAGTTTTGATCCCAACTTACTTTGATGTAGTGTCATGTAATCCTTAAGCATTATGCATGTCTTTGTTAACGTTCCTTAAAAATTTAACACACAACTTTATTTTTTAATCACCTTATGAAATAAGAGTTCATTTTCAATATCAGACATGTTAAGTGTGATAGGTTCTGACCAACTTTTTTAACATAAGATTCTAATATAGGTTATTGTCTAAGAAGTTTTTAACCTAAATTATTTCTTTGGTAAGGGTATAGATTTTATATACAAACTACTTTCCAACCTACCATTCGCTTGTTCAAGTGATTAAAATATTTAATACCAAATTAAATTCTAACAAAATTTCTAACCTTGCTGTTATTTCTATACTTTATTACTTTATACTTAAATTCAACTTACACTGAGTTATAAAACTATAATAAACTTGTATTTACAACATGATAATAACTCAATTCCTATAGCCACCTATTACACTTCTTCATCCAAACTTCACACATATATAAATTCCTTAAGAGAACCTTAAAATTAAGCTCATATATCAACAAATTTCAACTTAAACTAAAAAAGCGGTAACTTAAAATTTGAATTGACTCACTTTTCATTGCTCTATGTTGATAAATACAAATTAAAACATGGTTTTGTGAAAATCCAATATAGCTCTTCTTAGAAAAACTTACTTCCAACATACTGTTTTGTGAAATATCGAATTTCCCCCAAAATCCAACTACCTAGTTTTGAAAATCCAACTACATAGCATCAAATTATAAACTTTTAAGAGTTTATTCATAAAAATTCAAGCCGAAACTACAACAATTGGTGTTTCGAAAAGGTAATCAAAAATCAACTATTGGGATAGTTTTCTTAAGACCCTATATTAGCATTCAAAATTTCAAAATTTTGACTTGATGTTTGAATTCTTTATGCAAAAATACTTAAAAAAAAAAAACAAGTTTCAAAATTTTTGAAGGTCATTTAATATTTTTACTAAATTTTAGTTAAAAACAAAGAAGTTTAATCACTTATCGCTACTTAATGCTCCAGCCACCATGAGGGAGGGGAAGTATATTGGCTAAGTTGGGTATGTAGCAATCCATTACGAGGTGGTAGTGGTGGCTCCTTTTTAGTTTCAATTGAAGGCGAAGAACCCATACATCCCAACTTGCACCTAACTTTCTATGTAGTTTTTTTTACCCTTTCTCACCTAATTTTTCTCTTATAAATTTTCTCTAAATCTCTAATTGTCTAAAATCAATTAAAGTCATAGGTTGATCATTTTTATAAGAAGGTGTGATGAGTCTTACTCTCAATTTCCAATAACCACTTGGAAATTTGCATAGTGTGTCACTAATAGTGTTTATCATCCATGATTTGTGTCTAAAACCATCATCCTAAGCTTGCTACACCTTAAGCAAGCATTTTTGTAGGCTATGAAATTTTTTATAATTTTTCCTTATTTTCTTTCATTAATTTAGTGAATTTCTCATATTTTTAGGTATTTTTAGTAATTACGAATCTATATATTTATATGATAATTATATTCGATGTATATACATGTCTTCTACATATTATTTTATGTCCTTTAGTAATTTTATTACCATATAATTTATGTCTAAAAGTTTGTTAATTAATGATGTATAATTTAGGCATTTTCAATATTTATATAATAAAATGGTAAATTTTCACTATTTTAGCTATATTTATAATGTTTTATTATATTTCCAAAGTCTAAGCTTACGAAGTCTCCTCAACTAATATTACTAATTCACTTGTAAATTTTTAACCTTATCGAGTTACCTTCCTAAACACCATAAATCATTCGGCCTGGAACTTAGTTACGTAAGAATGGGACTTACAGTTATCTTGATTTGCAACCTTTGGATCACATACCCTTTGAGCGCTATCCTATTTTAAATCTTCATATTGGATGCTCTTGGAGCGTTATCTCGATTTTATAACTTTGGATTGAATGCTTTCGGAGCACTATTTTGTTTTACAACCTTTGGATCACATGGCCTTAGAGTGCTATCTTGATTTTTTAACCTATAGATCACATGCTCCTAAAGTGTTATCCTAATTTTTTAAACTTTGGATCATATGCTTTTAGAGCGTTATCCCAATTTTATAACCTTTAGATTGCATGCCCTTAAAGCGCTATCCTAATTTACAACCTTTAAATCACATGCCCTCAAAAACACTATCCTGTTTTAAAACCTTCTGATTGCATGCTCTTAGAGTGTTAATTGTTGAATGCTTTACTCATTGGAACAATGTCCTATGTTTGATCCTAATTTATAACCTTTAGGTCACATGCTCTCAAAAGAGCTATTTTGATTTAAACCTTCAAATTGTGTGCTCTTGGAGTGTTATTTGTTGTCCTATTTATTTTCCGCTCTCTAAATTTTAGTTGCACTTAAAATGTATCCGCCTAATATAAGTTTGCTCTTAGAGAGCACCGGGTTTTCTTCCATAAGGAGTTATAGGTACACTTGCCTTTTAAAGATAGCCTAGCTCTATTCTTAATCTCCATCATTCACCCTCAAAACTCCTTAGTGGATCAAGTCTAGGATAGTTAACCAATTGCAGCACTTCTTAATGTAAGTATATCTTTAAGGTAAAAATTGTATCTCTTTTGTTTTTATAGTAAAATTTTACTTAAACTTTACCACAAAAAGGAGCAACTATAGATATCCTATTTTTGTTTTCTTGTACTTTTTAGAATAAAAAGAAAAGGATAAACCTTGAAAAAAAATTATAAATTTTAGGAAAATACAAAAAAAAAAAAAGAAAACTAAGAAAATTCAAAAATTACAAAAAAAAAAATTGAAATAAGAAATACAAATAAAATTCTTAGGAAAATAGAAATATAAATAAAGATTTAAGGGTAATAAAACAGTAAAATAAAGTAACAAACAATAAAGGTTAGGTATGTTTTGGGCTTGGAACAAGTAATTAATTCTGCCTAAGCCATCTTTGAGACTTATATTAAATTTATTTGCATAAACAATTAAGGCATGGGCCAATAGCCAATTTGGTTAAAAGCTTCATCTTGGAATTAGAAAGGAGTCAAAAGTCTTAGGTTCAATCCTTACTAGCACTCATGTACCTTTTTTTTTTTTACAAGCCAGATTATACATGTTGACTTCCTATTAGGCTACACTTCTTTCATTAACATGTAGTAGGAATCCACTAACACATGTGGCTGACATGGCGTCTACGTGTCACCATTTTAATGATCTCTTTCCCTCTGTTTGTCTCCCTACACTTTGCCATGATTTTCCATGAGATCTCCATGTACAAACACACGAATTCATGGTTAATTCTTATTCCCTACATAGCTCTTTACGCATTAAACCCAAAAATAAGGCCACATTTATTTGTCTTGGTGATCAAATTGATTAAGAAAATAAAAAAAAAAAGCACAAAATCTAGGAATTGCATTCATGGCCGATCCAACTATTAATGGTTCTTTCTAAGTTTAATCAAGCTTAGAAGTTTATAAATTTGACCCTACGGCTCTTGATTTAAGCATTAGCTCTCATCCATCCTCACTAAAATCATAATATCTCTTTCTCTCTCTCTCCACTTAGCGCTCTCTTTCTCTAAGTCTAGGCTCAATTCTAAATGCTTTTAAGCTCGAACGTTGCTCATGTATGCATCCCCAAACCCTAGGCTCTCTAACGCCACCATTCATAACTATAGCCATGGCCCCTAGCTTACACCTCCATGTTGCTACCATGAAACCCCAATTGCCCTTTCAAACCACCACCTTTAGGTAGTTGTTTCTTCAAACCAACCATACAACTAAGCTCATGGCACTTGAGAATCCCTAGCCATGCCCCTCTTTCATCTCTAGCAACCATCACAAAGCTTGACCACCACTACCACCAGTGGTTCATCGAGCGACACCATCAAAGCCAACCCTAAACTCCAATGCACCATTAAAAAACCTACATTTGCTAATAAAACTCACATAAAAACGCTTCTCCCCTCATTTTGGCACCTAAAATCATCGGAATCAAACCCTTATTGTGGATGATTTTCTTCCTCCGCTCATTACGTACCAAACATGTAACCGTGTCTAATCAACCCGAGATACAAGCTAACCCACTCCAGGACTTGAGTCCTTGTGGTACTAAAAACCGAATACCTGGTTTAGCCTCCTTTCCTCTTTCCTTTTTCCTTACTTTATTTTAACTTCATTATTGTAAGTTTTAAAAAATATATATATACATATACGTATAAGAAAACCTTAAAAAAATAATAATAATTTATTTTACTCTTTTTACCTTCCTTTTTAAAAAAATCTTACAATTTCCAAAAATGAAATAAAAAGAAATGGATAAATAGAAAATGAATGAAAAATCTATTCTCTAAATAAATAAAATAAATGAATCTTTTTCAAAGATAAGATTTTTTTTTTAAGTTTTCGAAAAATAATATATGTAAAAATTAAGACTCTTTTAGAATTTTTCTAAATAAAATAAAATGGATAAAAAACGTAAAGTTGACTTTTTTTCAAAAATTAAAAAGAGACTAACACACTAATGTTTTTATAAACCAAATTAGGGAAAGTTAGATCTCTACTAGAGGATATGTATGTACTTATGGTGCGACTTAAAATAGGAAATTTTTTTTATTATTTTTCCTTTTGTAAATAAATTTAAATTCTCAAGTTCTTTTATAAATAAAAATTTATTCAATTTTTACTTGTAAATTAGAGTTATTCTTTTAACTTTAAAGGGTATTTTGAAAAACAAAATTATATTCGAAAGGTTAAAGTAACACTTGTTTAGAGTTTAATAGGTTAACCTTGAACTTAAGATCTCTAGTTTCAAAATTAGTTTTATTGAAGATCGGTAGTTAAGTTATAACAAACCCACTAAATTGGTTCAAACTTAACTTTTTTCCCGACTTTGATCAAGTAGTGACTCCAAATATTTTTCTAAATTTGTAAGAAACTAGATTTTCCTTAATTCTTAGTTAAGAGTTAATATTAAATAGGCTAGAGTATAATACTAATTAGATTAAAGAAAATAAAAACCGAAAAATTCAAGCTTGACATTACTGATAAAAATAATACATGACATAAGATGATTTTTAAAGAACATGAATACTCGTTTAATAAACATGTTATTTAATAGATATACATATATATGTTGCTACAATAATTTATCATAGGTGAAGTATACTAATAATACTAAAAAATTATCAACGAAAAGCAAGTGTAAATAACAGTTTGGTGTTGCATCTTAGTATGGCAATGGAATAAAAACTTAAGCAAGTCATTGACTTAGATTACTAGGATTGTAACACTTAGCCAAGTAAAACGGGAAGCAAACAAATGGATTTACATTTTTCTCCCCTTTACTGTCTACAAGATTATTTGTAGACATCATAAGACTCATTTGGAGGGTTTTGGCTAGGGAAACCAAAGGGAAAGAGGGTTGAAGGAAATAATAATGAATTTAGGAAAAATAGGGAAATAATTATTCTAATAGGAGACAATTTTGGTTATAGTTGGTTCAAGGGAAAATTGATTATTAGTTTTGATGGGCTTCTAGCGGTTGAAGAAAAGTGGCCAATGGGGCCTAGTCGATCTTAAACTTTGAACTTGATGTGGATTATCCTTCTAAACTTTCAACGTGTAGTTTTTAGTACTTAAGCTTTTATAAATTAAAAACTAACTTCCTAAATTGAGAATAATTTCTTAAACTTTGATTTTGGTGTGTTGGGGTACTTACACATCAAAATTAAAATTTAGAGGGTGTTTGTATATCAAAATCAAAGTTAAAAGAGATTATGGGGGTTATTTGCCACTATATAAAAGTTTGAAGAGTCAAAAACCATATTTTGAAAGTTTAGAATGATAATCTCTACCAAAATCAAAGTTTATAGGGGTTATTTACATTTTCTCCTTACTTTTATTTTGGTGAAATTGTGAGTGGAAATATATCATCCTTAATAAACTACTTCATTTGAGTGAAAATTAAATTGATTTTTCAAAAAACTAAACGATGTTTTTTAAAACTAATTCTTGATTTATAGACTCTAAATAACTTGTCTTTAATTTACATGACAAGGGATTTTGATAAAACATAGAGTTGATATTTATTATAATTTTTTTCCTAAAATTGCCTCGCTTTTAGTTTTTAAGTATAATGGAATTTAAGTAAAATTTCTTGATGGATGCAACTTTAAATGAATTGTAAGAGTTCATGATGATTTGATTATCTACCTAATTTAAGTTAATTTTTAGTAAAATTAAATCTTAGATTGATATTTTTAAAAGCATTTATAATGTGATAATTTAATATTTTTAATTAATACACCTAAACTATATGTTTTTAGAAGTCTATGGTACTTTCATTGAATTAATTAGGTAAGTATGCTATTTATTACTTAAATACCAGGTAATTAGCATTAGCTTATATTGGTAATTGCAAATAAATTTGATAAGTATTATGATGTTTTTATCAAATAAGTTGATGTTTTGATAGATGTAACAACCTCATCTATTCTAGTTCAAAAGGGAATTTATGATGCTATGTTGGTATTTAAGCCTGATTTGAACTAATTGTCGACCTATGATAACGTACAATCGAATTAGTCATAAAAGGGATGGTTTTTAGTAATTTTATTTTGGCTAACTAGTATCACATCATGCCATATTTATATAATGCTCAAAATAAAAAGCTTAATGATATATAGTTTGTTAAAAATGAATAAGAAACGAAGAAATTATAACCAATAGAAGTTTTAGTTGTATAATCGATTAGACATATATAGTAATAATTACTTTAACTATATTTGAAAAGAGAATCAATATTGACACTTTATGGATGTGAGAGGTGGTGATAGCTGTATTAGGTAGCGGATTGAGCAATAATCTAAGTGAGTATCCCTTGCTAGGTTGTTCTATGTTTATTCCATGACTCAAAAACACGTCTCACTCGCTTGCTTATTATTGTGTACAATTGTGAGATTCAGTTAAGGGCATCTCATGTAGCTTAAAAAATTCATACTATAAATTGATATTGCCATGGTGGAGTGTGTCTTGAGTTATTGGTTAGTGTGATTCATGTTCGTGATAACAAATTGAGATTGATTAAATTGTGACTTGGTTAAGCTTAATTGTGCAATTTTGCTGAGGTGATTAGTGCATCTACTTTTCAGTGATGATTGGAGTTAACAATAAGATGATTAGGCTAGCATTTAAGTTGTGATTCCTATATCATGTCTGCTTAATTATGCTATGACATTGCTGAACCTACATGTGCTGAACGTTGAACGTTGGCATCCTCCAACATTAAATATTCCTCAAGGAATATGACATTGTAAAAAATGGAATGGCTGAGATTGCAAAGCCACATGGTCTAACCTGTCAAAAATAGATGTGCTCGGTGTCGGCACCAAAATAAGTATCCTAACTCCGTTAACCATGACGGGTGCAATTGACTTATTAAGGGTAGTGAAGTGCTTGGTACGTGCTTAATATAAGAATTTGTGTTAAACATCCTTTATACGTATACTCTTATATTTTTTAAGTTGAGTTGACAGGTTGATTTGTAGCAATAACTTTATCCTCAACTTGGAAATGAGACAATAAACGTACCTGAAGCACTGAGAAGTTGAAAAAATATATATATATAGATGCCTGGAGAGGTGGAGCATTTCCATGTATACTAATAAATGCTAAAGAACCTTGTATTTTCTTTTATCATGAAAACTAAAAGAATTAAAATCAAATATTATACTAACATTAACAAGAAACGAGTTAAACCTAACATAAAACCTCAATTAAAATTAATAATCGAAATTTAGAAATAGTAATTTTTAACTTTAACAAACAATACTCCTTAATTTTAAAAACCTTGTTTCTTCTTGTGTATCTGCATGTATTTGCCAGATGCAAAGTGTCATTTAACATTGAATTACAATTTCCATGTAATGTTTGAAAAAAGATTTTTTGGGATGAAAAATAAAAAATTTAACCAAAATTTGCTATAAGAAAATAACGTGTAAGGTTGAAACCTCCGGAGGTAGTACCCGTAACCCCTCAGCGTATCATTTAGTACTAATAATCCCAATATAGATAATGTAGTTTCTCCTCCACTTAAAACATTTATTCAGCGTTACCAACATCCTTGCAATCTTCGGTTCCTCGGTTGTCAACAACCATGTGATTAGCATTAGTACTTTCAGTTCACAGAAACTACTCTCGACACCTACTGCAATGGAGTTTCCAAACGATGAAGAAAAAGAATGTTTGGGAGATTCCGTATTTGCCCATGTTCCTAGGGCTCCAGAAATCCCCGTTTATGCGGTATTTCTTTTGCTCTTTACTCCTCCTCCTATACTTGCTTAATTATTTATTTCTTTTCTTTTTCTAGCGTGATGAATGCTGGGTAGCAATTAATAGTAAACAAGGACAAAGGTACATGTACTACTTATGCGGATTGCTTACGTGAATAGTCAGTTGTTTTGCTTGAGTTGACCCGTTATGTCCTGATTGGCTGGAAAATGATTCCCTGTGTTTTGTTTCGCAAGAAACTTTTTTCCAAGTATTTTCATTTTTCATATTTATTATAGTTCACTCTTGTAGTACTATGACAGAGAGATGATTTTGCTTGGCTAGTGGACATTTTACTGAGACAAGAATAATCGATGTCATATAACAACCGCAAACATGCATGACTGTTTTCTACATTGTGCTGTCAAATAAATTTGAAGCTCTGGTAGATAAAGCAACACTGGAGAGTGGAGGGGAAGCAATAGAAGTTGTCAGTCAAAGGTTGCTTTAGGAATATATATGGGGAGTATTTTTATTTGCGCCAAGGACATTAATTCCTCAAGTACTTCCCTATGGCTGCCACCAACTTATAGTTGATATCATAAAGCTTCGTTTGGATAAACTGAGATTCATTTCTTTTTTCTTTTAAAGAGGGGGCGAGGCCTTAACTTGACTTTCTCTCTCTGTGCACATAAGCCACCCTACAAAAACATGCACTAGTCAAGTATAGCTTGACCTATGTAGGTTGTGGTAGTCGTATTTGAACCCGAGACCTCATGCAAATTATGATAAGAAATCTCAAGCCATAAACAAGTGGCCTATCCCTTAAGGTTGTGTGGCTGAGTTTGACTACGTAATCGACTTCCACCAATACTTAGAATATCACATAGAAGTGGTTAAAAGAGCAATCAAACTGCCATTTATGAAGTCTGACTTGCTTTGACCACTAATACACATTAATTGACTCTGTGAACAACCTTTGTAATTGGGGGACTAGAGATCAAGATTTGCCTGGATTGTCTGATTATGATGGAGAAGATATCAATGATCAGTGTCAAGAACTGAAGCTGCTATACTGGGAAGAGTTTTAAGCATTCGAACTTGGTCTAGCCACTGAAAATAATATGCGTGTGATGTGTTCATTGTGACAAGGATAGGATGGATTGAAGGTCATAGTAATGTAATTGAAAAGATTTATGACGTGTTGAGGTCGAAGCTTTTCCTAATGAGAGAGGGAAAAGGTGATGAATTAGCAAGGGAGAAAAAAAGTACCAAAGTCATTAGAGAGGAAAAAGACAATGGTATTGAGATAGAATTTTTGAGATGTGAAGCATCTCTATCTGTAAATGATTGCAAAATGATGGAAGCTTGAAAATGGTGAGGCAAATGACATAATTGGAGAAGAGATCAGACCTTTAGAATATGATTTATCTTATTTCACAATAAATAAAACATTTGTCGATTGCTTGTATTCAATGGTATAAATAAAATTTCATATGTAACTGCTCTGTTACCGTGCGTAATAGCTCCACTGTAGACCAAATTCAGATGAAAATGCCAATTGTGTATTGTGATAAATTACAATCATATCTAGCTGACAAAAGGCTAATATTCCATAGGAGTGGAAACTACTTTTTCTACCCTTTATAGGTCCTAAGCATATGGATATAGTCAATTCTACTGCATTATCTACTTTCAACATTCTTATTTCTTTTAATTGTGGGAGTTAACTAATAACATCCAAAACTGCTTTCTTAAAATGGACTGGTTCATTCTGGAGTTTGGCTTTTTCGGACAGTTGATTTCCAAAAAATAAAAAAGAAAGGAAAAAGAATAAACTAAAGTTAACAAAAATTGAAAAAAGTAAAAAAAAAAAAAAAATCATGTTCTTGGTTCTTTATCTCTTATGTTGTCTCAAGTTGCAACTCTTGCTGTAACCAGTCTTCTAATTAAGAGAAATTTCATAGCACATGAAACTTCTTTATGTTGAAATTACTGATAATGTTGGCCACTGGTAAAATAGGTGATGATTGCTTGCAGCAGAGACCCCAGCCCTGTAAAGCTAAATTTGGGCATTGGTGTTTATAGAACAGAGGTTAGTTAATGCTAGAACCAAACAATTGATTCCAATATTACCCAAATTAATTATTAGTTGTGGACTTGCAGTCCCTCTGTACCATTTAAGTTATATCTGTCTGAAGGCCTGTTCTATTGTCATTTCCTTCTGAATTGTTATGTGGTTATTTTGGTAACAATGTAACAGTTTTTTTTATTGCCATCAGTGATCGATTCTTTGAAGTACATCTCTTTTTTGAGAGTTGTCATTTTTATGACTGGTGAAGATTGAAGTGAGGAAAATCTAGTTTTCTTATCTCACAATTTCATTCCTTTAGTGGCATAACAGGAAGGTAAACCTCTTCTTTTGGACGTGGTTAGACGAGCTGAGGAGCAGCTTGTTAGTGACTCGTAAGTTGTTTTCTGGGTATTGCTTTTTATTAACTTTCACTAAAGGGAAACAATTTTGACTACAGCGTGAATGTCTTCCAGCACTGCTCTGAAGGAGTATTTACCTATTACTGGATTGGCAGAGTTTACTAAATTAAGCTCAGAGCTCATCTTTGGTGCTGACAGGTATTTTTGTTGCAATCACGATACATTGTAATGTTGCAAAACAAAAATGGCAGAAGGTCTAAAACTTGGTTGGTATGGTGCTGTTTTACTACTTTAGCATGTCTCATTGAGGTATTTCAAACTCACTAGTACCATACCACCATGCTGTATTCTTCAGTAGGATTTTCTTTTCTTTTCTTATAATTAATTATTCGTCTTGATAATCTGAATAAGCAAGCCATATTCTTACATCATTGTAGTTCTTGTGAGGAGTTGCAGTTTTTATTGTTGACTTTTCTTTATGCTCTTGTTAAGTAAGAACATGTTTCAAGTGGAAAAGCCTAATTCTATCACTTATCTTACGTTCTTTTCTTTTCTTTTTTCATTTTCCCCCCTAAGAGCAGCCCTGCCATCAAGGAGGACAGAGTAACTACCGTGCAGTGCTTGTCTGGAAGTGGTTCACTGAGAATTGGAGCTGACTTTCTGGCAAAACATCACTACCAGGCAAGCCTTGCTCTAAATCCCATATGCCTTTGCAGTTCCTCTTTGTGTGATTGATTGTGATCTATCATCTATCTTATTTTGCAGCATGTAGTATACCTTCCTGAACCAACATATTCGAACCATCCCAACTTCTTTATTGCAGCAGGTCTTTCTTTGAGGACTTATTGCTATTACGATTCTCTTACAAGGGGTTTGAACTTTAAAGGTTCGGAACTGCTTCTTTTAAATAATAAATATAATAATTTACACTATATTTACAAGTTTAAACTTTTAAATTAGTTGTTCACAATGCTAATCTTATTATGGTATTGAAGCAAGGGGCTTTGGGTTCGAACCCTCACATCATCATCCAACTACTTTTTAATTTAATTTTCCACTTGATAGGATTTAGTTAAAAGTATCAGTTTATCAGTAAGGGGGAGTGTTAAGTAATAAATATAATAGTTTAAATCATATCTATAAGTTTTAAGCTCAGTTAGTCAGTACATTTTAGTTTGGACCTCCTTTTTGCTTCTGACTGTTCACACAGATAGAAAATGGCATCTATTTTACTGAGTTGGCTGTGGTTGCATTCATTGCCACAGATTTTTCTCCATCCCATGCAAGTAATCAAAATTAATTTACACTACACTGTTCTCTGTTCATGTAATTTGTGAGATTTAATCATGCTCATTCTAATAATTTCATTGGCTTAAATGGACAGGATTACTGGAAGATCTTGCTTCTGCTCCACCTGGAGCTATAGTGCTTCTCCACGCATGTGCTCATAATCCAACTGGTGTAGATCCAACCCTTGAACAGTGGGAAGAAATAAGACGGACTATCAGATCAAAGGCATTGCTGCCATTTTTTGATGGTGCTTATCAGGTGGGAGCCTTGTGACATTAATTTTTAGATTTTTTCCATAGCTTTTATTCTGCAATTGAATCAAAGAGCCACCTTCATGACTCCCCTTGTGCCACTTCTTACGTCCTAAGTTGACTTAGTTGTAGGTATAGTTTTCAGGGGCCTTCTAGCCAAACTTTCACATGTGGTGAGTCTATGAAAAAATTTTTTTCAATTTTCTTTCATGAAGCAAAGTTCCTCAAGGGAAGAAGCACTTGGCAAGTCAAAGCTCCCTCTGTAATGTTGCAGTCTTGGTGCAAGCTTATGCAGATCCGCCCCTTGGGCCAATTATTCTTATAATGGAAACTTGGTGGTAGCAACTCAATATTTCTATGGTTTTGTTGTTGGCTGCCAAGAGGTGCACTGGTTAATTGGTGTGAGAGGAGGGATATTTATTTATATGGATTTCTTATCGAGGCTCAACTATGCTCTGCCAACATGAGTGCAGATGGGGACAGTCCTAGGATGATGTATGGAGCAGAGTGCAGAGAGAAATCCTAAATTATAGAATGTCCAGCCCCTCAGCAATATGACGTGCCCTTATGTTCACATGGGTCTGCTAATATCAAATCACTTCAGAATGTCCTTCAGGATCAGTGAGTAATCCAATCTTGGGATGAAATTGTATGGTTTTCTATCTCCATGACTATTCCAAGGTCACATTCATCCTCTAGCTTGCCATTCACAGCGGACTCCATATACTTGCTACCTTTGATGCTGATTTTTTTTCTATTTTTTTGGCTGATCTACCCATGAAGAATTTTTTCATCTTCTATTTCAATGTCCTGCATATGAAACCGTGTATCAAGAGAATTCAGTTTTCCTTATCATTCCAACCGTTCTCATGAGTGCCAGCAAACCACCCTATTATATCCTGGAAGATTGCTTTTGCAGCCTCTATCTACTATGTTTGGCAGGAACACAGTATGAGACCTCAGGGGAAAATCCAAGAACTAGTAGATTATCTTAAATACAATTGGCTGGGTAACTTCAGATCTTTTACTTGCTAAATGCCTGATCGACATAAACTGTTTCTGATTTTGGGTACATCAGGATATCCTGCTATTGGATTACTTCTCCAAAGTCGTAATTTTTACTGAGTTTCTTATTTGACTCAATTTCCTTATTAATAAATTATCTGCAATTACCAAAAAGGAAAATGTAGATAATAGTATCTATTCCTCCAGGGCTTTGTTACTGGAAGTCTAGAAGAAGATGCAAAGGCCATCCGCATGTTTGTAGCTGATGGTGGCGAATGCATTGTGGCCCAGTCCTACTCAAAGAATATGGGGCTCTATGGAGAACGTGTTGGTGCACTCAACATGGTAAGTATGTCCAATTTCAGGTTCTTTTTTTTTTTTTTAATATTCTATGCCACTTTCTTACTGGCTGGAGTGGAAGCATATTCTTAATTTTATAATTTCTGCTATAGTTGAGCACCATATTTGGTATGTGGTAAGCATCTAATATAAATGTCCTTCGTAAGATAGCATTTCACTAACTACACAAATATGCATCCTAGATTGTTGAGTTTAGCATCACAACCATATGATGTGGAGATTTAAACTTGTGGATAGGTTATGAGCTTTTATATTTATTATGTCACGTTCTCTCTCTTTTAGGCTGGGATTTCAATTGAAGTTTATCAAGTGAATGCCTTAATTAAATGGGAGTTGAAATAACCATGCAAAGATTTGAACTCATACTTCATGCTTTGTTACCATATTTGATTTTGCATTACACACATCTGATTTAAAAGTCTAAGCTTGTAAATATGATGTGAGTGTTGATATTATTACTTTCCACTGGTAATGTTAGCACTGTTATGTTGTAGGTATGCAGGAGAGCAAATGTGGCAAGCTGGATTGAGAGCCAGCTGAAACTTATAATTAGACCCATGTATTCAAGCCCGCCAATTCATGGTGCAGCCATTGCTACAGCTATCCTAAGAAGCAGGTACAGATTGCTTGAAGTCCTCGCAGAGTTTTCATTGCAGCTTTGACCAATAACAAAAGAATTTTAACTTTTTCAAGAGAAGGGAATTATAAAATATTATGGGGATATTCTAGTTCCAAGTGTGAAAAAATAAGATATTATTCTGCAAAGTGCTATCTAACGATGTAAACTTTTTGCAGTTTGTTTCTTTTCTTCCTTCTCTTTGTTTTTGTAATCCATTAGTAGGGGAGACATACCTTTAAGTTTATGTCTTCCAGAAATTTGTGAAGTATTCAACATAACTTTCTAGGGAGCACTCTTGACTTGCAGTTGATCAGAGGCACAATATGAACACAGCTGCTTTTTCGTGTTTTAGATAATTACATAAAATTCAAAAGTTTCCATATATACTAGAAGTGCTGTAAAGAAATATTGCTGCTATTTGATATTCAATTGGGTTATAGAGAACCATTTTACTAACTTGAAGATAAACGTTCTTTTGGAATGATCAAGATTCTGTAGCTTATTATATGAAAGAAAGACAAACATGAACTACAGTTGCTGACAGGCGAAAGCAGTTAGGAATGATTATGTAGCTATCTATGTCAAATTTTCCTGGATAACATTCATTCGCTCACTGTTTGGGACTAGATCACCAAGCATATTGTCAGCAACTATAAGCACCTGTAGTTAAAATTGCTCATGTGCTCCTTAATTGACCATATAACAATAAATGTGGATTTCTATGAACTAAGCCAAATTATGACATTGGTGTGTTTCTTCCATAGAACATTTATGGGAGAAGTGATATTTTAAGGCCCTTGCTGTTTGGTGAGTATAACAAGTAACAACACTGTAATAACTTGTCATAGAGCTACAATAGTTTATAGTGGCAAAAGTTTAATAACATGGCAAAATTTGGAATTGATTGCCAATTTGGTTTACTGGCTAAAAAGATTCTTCTAGTGCCTCACAGTTTCTTTTTCAGGAATGATATCCATCTTTTGGGTTGCAAGGTGGCCGTAATTCTGTTGAGTTTCTGATAAAGAAGTGGTGTTAGTCCATGATGTCATCTCTGACGCATTTATTGTTACAGCACATGAAAAGTGCTGTGATATTTCTTTTTCTAGAAGTTGAAATTAAGGAATAGTTTTTTTCCCCCATATGCTGGTAAATAGCTGGCAATCCCATTGCAGAGAGATGTCAAATGACTGGACCAATGAGTTGAAGAAAATGACTGACCGACTCTCAACCATGCGCCAAGAACTATATCGTGCCTTACTTGATAGAGGTATTACTTCTGTTACATTTCCTCTTTCCCTCCATCATTTGTTCATATTTGCAAATGCACACATGGGCATCTAGAAGGCAATGTGCTGGAAGGTCTACAGTCTCTATCTAACTGGATCCAAAATCAACAGTTTCTGATAGTTACTATACAGAATTTTAGTTGACCAGAACCCATCATAGGCAGTTGGTATCAGTAACAGTAAGACAAAATAAGTTTAGGTAAATGTAATGGTAGTAACTATGCTAGGAAGTCAATTTCCAATCAAAAGTGGCTTGATCTGCTTATAATTTCAATTGGAATCTTTTGCATTCTATAGTGGATCTGAAAATTTCTTGATAGCATCCTCCTGCTTAAAGATAAGAAGTTTATGGAAGTAGCTAAGGTCAAGATGTTTTGGTTTTATTCCCTTTATATTTTGAATCACAACCTTCTGGATTGTCAGGTACACCTGGTGATTGGAGTCACATTGTCAAGCATGTTGGTCTTTTCACCTATTCAGGTTTGACAGAGGAGCAAGTTGCGTTTATGACCCGGGAATACCACATCTACATGTCATCTGATGGGTATACAAGCATATTATTAGATTGCTCCTTTTGTTGAGACGTTTTGTCAAGCAAAATTTAAACTCTGCACCCTAACAATCTAATATTGTGATAAGGTCATCTGGTATCAACCCCTCCTAATTTTTGTTTTGTCACCTACACCAATATGTTAGAACTCAACAAACTATAGAAGGGAAATGTAAATGAGAGAGATCGTCTTACATTCATTTTGAACCTGCCTTTTGAGTTCTTTTCTCTGAAGAGCTGCTTTCTTTGTCGAGCATTAAGCTCTACAAGGCAGACATGTTTCTAAATAGACCTTTTCCCAGTTACTTTTTGCCAACTGCGATATTCATTTATTTGTTCTTCTATTTGTAGACTAAGTTGAGAGGCATTGGAGCTTTATTATTATTATTATTATTATCAGAATTACCATGATACTGTGAGCTTGGAATTGCCATGTTTAATAACAGATTTCATTTCGTAAGTTCTTACTTCATCTTCATTTTGCACAGGAGGATTAACATGTCAGGTCTTAGCTCCAAAACGGTGGCCCATCTTGCAAATGCAATACATGCTGCTGTTACTTGCATCTCCTAGATAAGTTATATGCTTGACATAGGTAAAATCCTGACTTGTTGTCTCGTCTATGGGGGAAGGAACTTTATAAAGGGTCTTGAGTACTTTGAGGAGAATGCTTATTAAACAAATGTGATGTAGGAATCAAAGCATTATTAGCTCAGTGCATTGCCCATATTGATGCTACCATAGCATCTTTCTCCTGAGTTTGTTAGATGAAGCACATTGCTTGGAGGGTTAAACAAATAACTATAAAATTGATCTGTCAGTTCATCCTCCCAACTGAACAGAAAAAGAATTGTTCTAGGAAAAGAACTATTGTTCCATGTTTTGTTGTTTACTTGATGATTTTCAAAGGTGCAGATGAAATCTATATATGGGCAAATCGGCCTCTGACCGAACAGAAAAAAGGAAATTGTTCTATAAAAGGAAGAGTAATAGTTCTGTGTTGTTGTTAACGTTATGATCTTTAAAGATACGGATGAGGGTCTATAATATAGACAATATATATGTACATGGTAAGTGCAGGGCATCTACACCATCACCTGCCTTTAATTTCCTTTGTTCGCTTACTATAGTTAACCAAAAAAGAAAATAAAAAATAAAAATCTGGTTTTGAACAATCAAAAGTTTGTAATTTCTAACACCCCACCTGATATGAGTAGTATTACAATCATCTTATTTAAAAGGTTAAGTTTGTAAATATGGAGTTTATTATTATATTTATAATATAATATCCACTCTTATTTGTGATTCGGATTTTGATTTTGATTGAGGTTTATAAGTAGATGATTTAATTAGATAAAAGTTAATTGAAAATGCAGGGGTTTGAACCTAAAACTTCCTACTCGGTGCCATCTACAGGTGTAGAATTGTGTTGTATTGAAAGAGATGAAATTACAGTGTTTACAGTATTCATATACAAGATGATACTGCGCGTATTGTCACAAGAAAAAGATTAAAATATCTCTCGACAAATAATTATACAATCACTCTCTGTATGCATTATTATAATACCCCCAAGCTAATGAATGCTTGTCAGGCATCCCGGCTTGACGCTAATCAACTCTTGGAAGTACCAAAGGTGTAAACCATCCAAGCTAGTCAATGCTTGTCAGGCATCCTAGCTTTGACACTTGCTAATCAAATCTTGGAATCACCAAGGTGCAAACCACTTTGTCAATATACCTATCAATTAATATGCTTATGACGATGCCATGTTGATCGTATCATACGTCGTACGTACTTCAATCTTTTCTTTGACGAAGCGCTGATCAATCTCTACACGTTTTGTCTTTATCATGTTGAAAGTGGATTATGTGCAATATGATCCCATCACGGTTTGATATCTCTTGATTGTTAGGTGATTGTAAGATGACCTTCCTCCATAGGAATTCATAGAATCAAAATTGCCATTGCTCTGAATTCCATTTCAGCAATCGATCTAGATATGACGTCATGTGTCTTGCTTCACTAGTCACGAGATTGTTCCGAGTAAAGACGTAACGTCTAGTGTTATACCTCCTGTTCAGTAGTAAACCTCCGAAGTTAGCATCATAGCTTTTCATCGTTAATCCATCACTTGGCTGAGGAGAATTTTTAAGATAACTTTTATATGTTGCTTACCTAGGTCATGCATAAACCGGTTAACATTGTTGATTGTAAGCAATGTCTGGTCTAGTGGGGATAAAGCTATCCTATGGGCCTTTATTTTTTTCCCTTCTTAACTTGTTCTTGTTTCTTTCACAAAACTATGATTTTGTTCAACGGCAAAGAAGTAAAAGCATTCTGGCCAATACAACAAATCGACCTAGAAGACGAAGGCGATGTAGAAAAATATAGAGTTGACTCGAAGAAAGACAAGTTTGGATAAATACAAACTTCATGACGTTTAGGAGAATAATACTGTCACTCCTTTTGACGGCAAGAGTAGCAAGGAGAATGCAATAAATCGATCTAGGGTCAAGCTTGTCGGTCCCTGGAGATAGTTGATGGACAAACACAGGCAACTAAAGACACAAGAAGGCTCAGGAAAAAGCAATTGGTTAAGAAGAAGAAGAAGATGCAATATAACCTTACTTACACTATAGATGTTATTCTATTTATGAGAGAACTTGTGATGAGAACAACATCACCGTAGAAATGCTTAGGTATATTCATACGAATCAATAATGTCTTGGAAATTTTTTTAAGATAGCAATTTTTACATTCAGCAATTCTTTTTTTTTTTTTTTTTTGGACTATAAGCACATGAAGATTTATGAATAATATTATGGTGTTATTGCATATAGTTGAAAGGAATTAAATATATGGCATTGCCCATAAGAAAAAAACACGAAAGGAAGAATTAAATTGATTTAGAATTTAGTATGAAAAGCTCAAAATAAAGCAAATGACTTGAATTAAATTGATTTAGAATTTAGTATGAAAAGCACAAAATAAAGCAAGTGACTTAGAACAATTTTTTCATTAAATATAATTATTTCATACTTAAATAATTATCAATAAATGTGATAATATTTCTAAAGTCATAAAGAGTATTGACATAAGAAAGTCCTTACATTATAATAAACTAAATAAAAGGAAACAATAGCTTGCTTATTGACTCTTTAGCTAAATAAAATACGACTATGTTTGCCTAATTGGCATAATTCACAATGAAGATTAGGATAGGATTATGCATTAGGATACATGAGATGAAGAATCTTTAGGGACAAGTGATGAAACTAGCGATGCATATGTAAGCCACCAAAATCATATTCAGGACAATTGTATTGAGATGTAAGGTCTTCAGGAAAATTTATCTAATTAAATTCAAACTTTATGATTAGGTTAGTAAAGTGAGTTAAAGTGATCCAGTAAAGTTAGATGTTAAAAATAATGACCTAAAATCTCGATTTTAGCCATAAAAATGTAATTGTCCAATGTGATGTAAAACTCATCAAAACCTCTAAAATCAAGCCTAAAATGGGATGAAACCTTAGAAATAAGTTATTTAGACTATAAAAGTAAATAATATTACATTTTTTTTTTTTTTTTTTTTTTTTTTTTTTTTTTTTTTTTT